>JAQBSW010004786.1:0-64849 GCA_029291075.1 Eudiplozoon nipponicum
GTTTCAAATATAGAATTTGTCTCAGTACATATTCAATGCGGTTTGATCCTCGATTGTCAGTTTACCGTCGTACTCTGATGATGATCAAGGATGGTCGAAACGCGTCAGTGTGTTGCGGCTGGCGGTAGTTTTGTTATGTTGTTCGACGACTGGTTAAATACAATGAGTTTGGTGTTTACTTCAAGCCCGCAAACTTGATTTAAAGAATTTTTTACCACCACCCGCGCAAACAATTATTGTTAAATGTATGGATTACCAAAAGCACACAAAAAAGGTTGTCCTATGAGGCCAATTTTATCAATGGCAAATTTTCCAGTTCATGCACTAGCTAAATGGCTATTATGGTGTTACCGCAGATCTTCAACAAGACATTTCTAAACCTTTACAAAGAAACTCCTTTTTGTGGTTTCGTCAACTATACTTATCCGAGGGAACACCAGCCAGTGAAACAGAGCCGGCCTCGAGTGTCATTGAGTAATTCCAGACACTGAAACACTGCAAAACTTTCCCGGCATTTGCCCGAGCAAGCAATTCCTGTAAATGTCTCTCATTATTTACGGCCTTTAACTATTTTGTAACGTTGCACGGCATTTACCTGCAGGTCTATCTAAATCCTGAAAAGAACATCGATGGAAAATCAATTTTTGACACAAGATAAATTGAACTGTCTTGCTCCTTAATCGCGATTTTGTATGGGCGAGTTTCTATGACTAGCAGTTGCATAAAATTTAAAATGCTGTTCAAGCGAACACAGTTTGCGTATATTAATCGAGATGAGTTTGAAATGGTGGCATATAAATGTTGGAATGCGTGTGTAACTGGAAAATATAATTAATTGATAACTCAATTCTCTTCGGCAGTCCATTCGGATTCAAATAAAAATGCATAAAATCGCTGCTACGAGGATGAAATAACTAAACAACATCAAAAATGATTTACGTTCATCAAGATCTATCAATCGATCATAGTAATTAAATAATATGCAATTAAGTAATATTCATCGAAACAACTTCAGATTGTAAAACAGTGAGATCGCCAAAAATGTTGCAACGACTGTCAAACAAAACACCAGATCTTTTACACACTACAACATCTTAGGGTCAACAGTCCAAAAGTATTTAGCCAAATACAAAGTGGGCTTTGGGCGTAGTACCGGTCCCTTCTGATGAGACGTCAGTTCGCAAGAAACGTGTGTGTACATAAGATTATTTTGTTTCTTTAAATCAAGTTTGCGAGCTTGAAGTAAACACCAATCCCATTTTATTTGACCAGTCGTTGAACAACATAACAAAACTACCGCCAGTCGCAACGCACTGACGCGTTTCGACCTACCATGATCATCATCAGAGTTCGACGGCAAACTGACTATTGAGGATCAAACCGCATTGAATATATATGGAAATCAAATTTAGATATGCGACTCTCAACTCCAATTAAAGTAATTATTCGCTTAGTTATTTTTTATTGGCTTCTCGATTAATCGATCGGAACTAATAAACCCAATTCACGAACATTTCGAATAGTTCTGTTAATCCAAATATTTAAATATAAATGCCAGCAAATCCAACATGAATTTGTATTATACTGTTGGGGTCGATTTCCGAGGTTGCTTTCTTGTTCGTGAATTTTATACCCGTCCTACATATCGATGGTAGCTATTATTACTACCCGTGCGCCTAATCAGTCTCTGATCCTTTTCGGATGGTCCATATGAGAAAATCGAAAATTGGTTTCATACATATATTAGATATAAAGTTGCAAATAATAATATAATTCACAATTAGTTTAAACTGAAAATATGTTGGTCAGCTGCAAAAACAGATTTTATGCAAAAAAGGTCTTAAACACTATTCACAGTTAAACTAAATTTTCCGTCTCCTAGACGGCAAAGATTAAAATGATATATGTCTATAAAGTGAAATGTTTTGCACACAAGAAATTATTCTTACACAAATGTCTGGATCGTAATGAGAATAGTCAAATGATTGAAAATACATGATAATATGAACATAGTAAAATGATTTATGTTTATAAAGAAAAATGTTTTACACAAAAGTGGTTATTCTTACACAAATATCTGGATTGTAATGAGTAGTCAAACGATTAAAGATACATGATAATATGAGCCTAGTAAAATTATTTATGTTTATAAAGGAAAATGTTTTGTGTAATCCGTTTAAAGACTTTTATGACAAAAACTCAAAGAATACATCATGATGTTAATGGAGTTAACATTGAAAGTTATCACTAAAATTGAACATGGAAACCGTTTAAAGATTTAAATGACAAACAACTCACAAATGTTTAGCTCCTTGCTTTTTATAGTAAACAATCAATCATTTTCATAGTAACGAATAATCCGATTAAGCGAGATAAATTCACTGTGACACAATAGTCCACCGCGTGATCCTCTCGGATCGCGCGCGGTTCTGTCTATTTTATAAAAACCCTATTAATTACAAATAAAATTGCAGTTCAAGAAATATCGATTAAAACTGCTTGAGACTAACAGAGATTGTTCCTAAAATCACACTTAAGAGAAATATTGTTTAAGGACAGAGTTAGAATATTTGACCTTAAAGAGCACAGCGTTTGTAATAATCGACCTTCGTTGGGTTGTAACACGGAGCCGCGTGTTACAAGACATTGCTAATAAGTTTTTTTCACCCTGCCACGGTTTATATATTTCAAGGAATAAATAATATCAGCATTAAATCCACTGGATAGGTTAATATTACTTAATATAGTCTATTAAATGAAGAAAGTGATATCTGGTAATTTGCATTTGTAATTTTAGGCGGAAATGTGGCATGTAAAAGTCACATCTAGTTTTTTCCGAGCAAACTGTCCGGTCACAAATGCATTTGGAAAGATCGAAGCATATTGAGCTTCGAGTTAAATTTTATTTCTCGGTCCATGGAAGCAGCATACCCACAAGTCAATCTCTCGTTGGAAAGAGCTTTGTACTCTTCTCCATATATGATACTATAATACTTACACTCCCAATGGACAAAAATTGTACCGAAAAGCGAGAAATATAAATGACTCAATATCTGATTGATTATGTTGCGCATATTACAACAAAAACTTCGGCATGAAGAGTTCCTATGTAAACCGATTTGTTATTATCGAATGTAACAACAGGCTGGCCAATTGGTCGCAGCCTTAGGAAAAAAATCATAAGTAGCAGGGTACAAAACGTTTCATGAAAAATTAATGTCTGTATATACCAAGGAAGCGTACCAAAGTGCTAAAAAAGGTTTTCAAAAAAGTATTGATAATAACTCAAAGGTAATTATAATAAAATACAGCATTCTAAAGAGATTTATTTTACAATTATCAACCTAGCTAATCTTTTACGGTGATACTATTAAATAATTTAATGAATTTTATCAGTAGGATAGTGCTTTTATCGTAAAAATATAGTGCCATGCATACATTTCATAAGTTTTCTTGTACTGAGAGAATTATCTAGTGTATAATCGGAGATATCTGATTTTCCTGACGATTCAAAGCCTTTTTTAATCAATTTCTGTGGTGAATGTTACTGGATTATGTTTAACAATTGCATCTTCGTACATCAAATATATTTGTTACCGCACATACATGACAATTTGTATATTATGCATGATTTAGAGAGAATTGGAAATTGAGAAGCAAAAATTTATTCTTCATCGATGTTTTGTCAGGATTTAGAATAACCCGTAATAAATATTATGAAATAATTTTGCCGCGTTCGAAATGTTGATCATTAAGGTATGTTTTGCAAGCTAACCGCAGGAGTATGAGTATTTTTTAAATCTCGCTTATTTAAATACTGCACCAACATAATGAAAAAGATGAGTAAACCTAACAATGGCATGCGTGACGAATAAGCACGGAGGAGCAATTAACCAAGCGGGAATTCCACCGAGGGCAGCTAAGTAAAAACCACCCTGCAAGAAGAGCAGAATTGTGAAATTGTGTAACGCCAAATAACCAACTTGTGTAAATATAATTCGCTTTTCAACATCAGATAAAGAATACTTTTCACAAATTTGTTGGGTAAGCATTCAACATCACGTAAAATAATTTCTAAGATTCAATGAAAATATTGTAAGCTCAAATATTTAGAATCGTTTATGGATGATCTTATTTCAAATTTTAATACAATTTCTCTCGTGAAATGTTGACGAATTATAAGCTATTAACTTGATATAAACTCATGTCCCATTATGTACATACATTTGTCAGTATAAAATAAGAATTCGATAATGTAGAAAAGCATGAATTGTCTCTTATAAATTATAATAAGTGAGTCAGATTTGTTACCACTAGCATAATCAATTGTAAACCCAAAATGTATATATATGTATGATTGTATAGCGATGATTAGTATTCACGTGAAAAATGTCCTTTACTCACTTTGTTATTAATGTGTTCTTTCTTCCTAATTATATATATATATATATATATATATATATATATATATATATATATATATATATTGCTTATTAGGAAGAAAGAACTTATTTATATCAAAGTTGATAATGGCCATTTATTTCTAGAATACTGAACTTCGCTCAACAATCTTTCATTTACATACATTCTGGGATGTCATTTGATTATGTGGGTGACTCATTTTTATTTCTGTTTCTTGTTTTGGTTGGTTGGTAAGCGTGCATGCGTTTGTGTTTGTGTGTGTGCCTGTTTGCATGTAAAGGTCATTCTCTCTGTATAACAGCTAAATACTGTTTGTTGTGGAGAGCTAATATATATGCAAGTATGTATTAGGTGTTGCGAACCTAGTAACAAATTAGTTCGGTTGTGATCAGAAGGATAAACCTATGACAGCATGGAAGGAAAGTATAATCTCATGCACATTTGCTTCGTGTTTACTGGCGACTCATGTTCGCAAATTGCTGATTTTTGTGCAGGAACTGCACCCCTCTTTAATAGTTTTTTAGGGAGAACAACAATTTACGAACATGTACTACTCACAGGTAATGCTGTTAGTAGCAACAATTTTTCAGATCTCTACAAGGCAAAAACAGAGAAAATGCTTCTGGCTTTTGAATCTATTGCAATTAATAAGCTGAAGCCCTGCTTAAACGCGCAGAAAATAATTCAAAAATAAATTAAATTGGACTGGAACAAAGACATAACCGACATGCTTTTAAAAATATCCAACGCTTCGCAATATACGACACATACATCAATTACGGACGCAATTACAATGAAAGCGATGACACACCAAATGACGTTACGCAAAAGTAGTGGTCTAAATTGCGCAAAAGCAGTGGTCTAAATTGCGCAAAGCAAAGGCCAGCATAACGAAGAGGAGATTGGTTACAACACATGTACAGTGGGATTGGATGAACGAATATACTAACGAATCCAGAACAATGGCTTTAGATACTGGTAGAAATAACATTTATTAATAAATGTTATTCCATGGAGTACGTTGTTTTGTTCTTACATTTTAAAAAATGGTGAAATTAGAAACAAAAAAACTTTGACTAACTCTTGACTTGCACGCGCGCGGTTTGAAATGGCTCCAATTTTGTCGCATTCTGATATTGAAAAAATTGTTATGGATCTCCAGAACTCAGTGAAGGTATTGAAAGAAGACAACAACTATTTAAAAAATGAAGTGTCCATATTGAAGAATGAGGCTGTTGTGAATGCGATGAAATTGGAACAGGCAGTTAAAAATAATGAGACTTTAAGCGTGCGTATAGTTGAACTGAATGAAGCGTTAAACATTAAGTTAGACAAAATACAAATTGATGTTCAGCCTTGGATTGAATTGGCTGCTATAACAGTGGAAAGTGACACGCCTGTTAAAAATAAATCATCTGGCGAAGAAATATTGAATATATTGGCGAACGAAGTATCAGCGCGAAACAGCAAACAAGATCAACTAGTATTATTTAATCTTGCTGAAAATGCTGAGGTAAATGATGTCCAGAAATTAAATGCGTTAATAAAAGAAGAGACGCATGCGGATATTGCAAAATGCTTTAGGGTGGGTAAACGATCGGATCGTCCAAGGCCAGTTATTGTAAAATTATCAAAACGCCCAACAAATATGCAAATTGAGTCCATCAACAAAAAGAAAGATGAGAGTCTGAGTTTTCGCAGCATTTTTATTGGTCGGGACAAAACGTTTCTCCAACGAAAGTTGGCTAAAGCAAAAAAGTTAATAAACAACCAGGAACGGAAGCTGCCAACCCCTGATCAAGCAACCTCTGAGACCGCAACATCAAAAAACGATGTATCATTAATAAATGTTGTGGACAGCGGGGGGAGAGGAAGAATGGCCTCAAAACCTGGGAAACGCATAATAAAGAAGCCAACAAAGCTGAATCAGTAAAAGTTGATTATTGTTTAGATAAGTCGTGTTCCACATTTACCTTATTTTATGCTAACTTTCGAAGTGTTAGGAACAAAAACTTTTTGCTTTGTAATTTTATAATAAGTAATGATTTTGATTTTATAATTTTATCTGAAACCTGGCTTAATAATGACATAGAAAACCATGAATTTGATATTCCTCACTATTCTTTATTTAGAAAAGACAGATCGCTGGATAAAAGAGGTGGAGGAGTACTCATTTATAGTAAATCTGTATTTAAGGCGAAAATTCTACATACTAGTGATGATAATGCTATCATTGATTTCTTATCTATACAATTTGATAATCTGATCTTAACAGCGGTTTATAGACCGCCGTATGCTACTTTATTTGATGATCAAACATTTACCAATTCTTTTCAATCTATCTTTGACTGCCATGGCTATAATGTAGTGGTAGGTGACTTTAATAAGTTACAGGACTGTGAAATAACCAATTTTTTTTCTAACCATGATCTCAAGCAGATTATAAATGAATCAACTAGAGGTTCGCAATGCTTAGATCATGTATACTTAGAAACTGAAATGGTGAAATCGCACAGTTATGATGTTGTTAATTATTTCAAAGAATTGGATCACAAACAAATTATTCTACAATGGAACATCTTGAGTAGCAAAACACAGAAACTAAATTTTGAAAATGCACACGTGCACTGTTCCAGAATCAACTGGAATCTTTTTAGAGAATTAAGCTTACTGATTGATTATGGAAGTTTTTATTTCTTGAACACTGACGAGTTTGTTTCTTCTGTTTCATCGTTATTATCTATTTTATTTCAGGCATCTACGTTTACGGACATTATACCGAAACGAATTAATAGGAAATTGTGTAAACTAAGAATTAAACGAGATAATATAATAAAGTGTAGTCTTATCAATAGTATTAAACAAATGAGGTTAGATCTCATTGATAACGAAATTAATTCATCACTGCTGATAATTCGGCAAAGATCAGAACGAATTATTTTGGCCAAAATGAAGAGTAATCCTAGACTAGGATACAAACTCCTCACAGATTATAGTAAATATAAGGAAAAGTTAAAGCTTATATTACCTGTGGATAAAACTGAGCACGAATTTCTCTGTGAATTGGATGATGTTTTTGGCAATTTGATATGTAATCCACAGAATGAAAGAAATCTTATGGAAATACCTGATCCTTTGGGAGACCAGGAATCAGGACTTGTTATTGACAGTGATGAATTGATAAAATTGATGTTAAAAATCAAATCAAAAAAACAAAAAGATCACCTTGGTATTTCGATTGATAATCTGATTCAATTACCCTTAACATTTAGGAATGTGCTCTGCAACTTTATAAATAGAATTTTGAAGAATGGGAAATTACCAATCGATATATTAACGATAGTAGCTAAGCCGTTGCCAAAAGTTAGTAAGCCAACGTGCGCCAGTGATTATAGATTAATCTCTATTATCCCTTCGTTTTTGAAGATAATAGAACGATTGATACTAGATCATTTAGAACGTATGTTACCGGCTGATTTTGACTTATGTCAACATGGCTTTACGAAAGGTAGATCGACAACTACTAATATGCTTTCCATGTGGAAACATGTAATCACATTAGACGAGAATAAGTTAGATGCATTAATTGTATTTATAGATATCTCAAAAGCTTTTGACTCTATATCTTTTGATGCTATTTTGAATGCGATTAGTTTGTTGAATATTGATCCGAATATTTTTAGATTACTTAAATACTATCTATATAATCGACGAATGAGTATTCAAGTAAACGATTTGATATCAAAATCGAAACGAGTAACGAGTGGAGTTCCACAGGGATCAAGCTTGGGGCCAATTTTATTTAAAATTGTATTTGCAAATTTGGAAACTAAGATCCTTAACGGTCGAGTTTGCAAATTCGCTGATGATTTAAAAATAATCTTCCCAATTGATCCAAAGAATGTCGAATTCTCCAAAAATAATGTGACATTAGATTTGTATGATTTGAGTAAATATTTGATCACACTAGGGCTGAGAATAAACAATAAAAAGACGAAAGCTTTAAAAATAGGGAACAGAACAAACTTTCATTATGTTTATTTTCATGATGCTGTTATTAATGATGTGTTTGAGATTAAACTTATGCAAGAAATTAAGGATTTAGGCATAACTATTCAATGTACAGCTTCTGCTGAGAGACATATTGAAAGTATAGTAGGCAGTGCCAAGAAAAGATGGGCACTAATAAATCGAAATATCTTATCAAATGATATAAAACTTCAAATGTATATAATATGGATTAGACCGGTACTAGAATATGCTGTCGCTACTTGGAATCCATTAAAAAAGGGTTTGTCTAATAAGATAGAAGCTGTACAAAGAAAGGTTGTGAAACATATTAGTCCTATTTCTTGCACTATATACGCCTCTAGATTACAGTTTGTGTCATTGCAATCTCTGTGGTTTCGGAGGATGTGTTATTGTATAAAAGTTTTCCATTTGAACCAGTGGACTGGTGCCTATATGACTCCGATAAGAAAGAGTCATGAAGTTGGAACTAGATCTGGACATTTGGCAATATCTCCTCCTTTGGTGGGGAATGTAGCGAGCAAGTTATTCTCTTTCTCGAAAATCTACAAAATTTATAACCAATTGCCGAAGGGGCTTAGAGAAATGCCTCCATCTAAGATGTCTTTTAAAACTTTATCTACTGAACTTGAAAAAGTCTGCAATCCTGCTGATATCTTTTATTTTTTTGATTATGATAATACTTTCTCATGGTTGAATAAAAGACAAGGATAATTGTTATCGGAAACAGATTTTCTTGAGATTTTTATTTCCAAGTTTTGTATTATTATAATTGAAATGTTATGCACTATATCTTCAAATTAGTTAACATTACATACAATCAATTGCTAGTCATGGTTCTCAATTTTTGCATAATGTTACACTCGAATTATACCTTAATTGTTCCTAATTTGATGATGTATATATTATTCTTTTCAGTCGAACTTTCTGATATTGATATATTGTATTGTACAACTAGTGAGATATACCTACCTACATGATATTAATTGCACAATTATTGTGATGTGATAATTTTAAAATATATATTGTACATTTTCCAATTTTATTATTCGATGGAATATGTGTGGTTTGAATCCAAATAAAGATATTCTATTGTATTCTATTCTATATATATATATATATATATATATATATATATATATATATATATATATATATATATCGCGATACATTTTACAAAGTGAAATTTACCCTAATCTATCTCTCTTCAAATGAATGAATATGATAAAAGATGATATACATCACATTCTCAATAGAACGGAGTTTATTTACGTTATTAACAAATTACTTGGACAATTATCAAATAGACCCTCGCAATAATTGAGCAATTCAGATGACCAGGTTAAGATTGGTTCTAAATGGATGCCATATGAGCTCCACCTAAAAGAAAAAATCCTAACCGAGTTACATCAATAGAATAATGACCAGATCTCACACATCACTTTGCCATACAGTAAGAATGACCTTTAAATGCAAATAGGCACATACAGAGACACAAACGTATACACACTTACCAATCGGCCAAAACATGAAACAGAAGAAAAAACGAGTCAGATATTTTGCCACCCACATAATCAAATGAAAACCCAGAATGTGTATAAATGAAAAATTGTAGAACGAAGTTTGGTATTCTCGAAATAAATGGCAATTATCCACTTTGTTATTAATGTTTTTCTTCCTAATTAGAAATTTGCTGTGTAAAATCCAATGGCAGTTGGTATAATAAAGATGTAAACATATATATATATATATATATATCATAACTGGAAAAATCGCTACGTCTCTGTTTACACATGTTCCAATTGATGAAATCATTGACATTATAGTAAAAACAGTAGAACATGACGTATTACCATCGTAGATTTGACTTTAGTAAACTCCGAACCATATCACCTGGAAACCGAAATTGTAAAACCTGGAGTTTTGTGTGATTTAATACCGACCGATCTTGATAAACGTGTGCTTAACTTATCAAAAGTGCCAATCGATCAGCTAACAATGGAGGCACTATCGATATGACGCAATTATGGAATACGTCCTTCTAATGAATGCGATGTTGATTTTGAGGCAGCATTTGAATTGCTATTTGAACAAACAGTTGACTTGGAACCTACCAGTATCATTATAAAAATTGGTTCAAGGCTACACTACATTATTAAAGAGTAACAAAAGTATATGTGCTCAATATATACGGTACGTGGATGATATATTTCTTGTACTTAAGAACAGGTCGCAATCAAGAACATTGCTTCAAAGTTTCAACAAATCACATAAGA
The DNA here is from genome assembly GCA_029291075.1 of Eudiplozoon nipponicum. Classification (NCBI taxonomy): domain Eukaryota; kingdom Metazoa; phylum Platyhelminthes; class Monogenea; order Mazocraeidea; family Diplozoidae; genus Eudiplozoon; species Eudiplozoon nipponicum. The sequence continues at coordinate 10,728 of JAQBSW010004786.1, forward strand.
ATATCGGCTTCACGTCAGAGCACGAGAAAGATGACTGTCTGCCTTTCCTAGATGTACTATTAAAGAAAGAAACTAATGGTAAATTAAACAGAACAATTTACCATAAACCAACATGGTCTGCACAGTATTTGCATTACAACAGTTTTGTGCCATTTCAATATAAATTATCAACAGTTCGTGGTTGCTTTTCAAGAATTGACAGTTTGGTTAGTGAAGATGCTAAAGAAAGTGAATATAATAAAGCAATTAACGATTTAATGTCTAATGGCTATCCCAGACAAATAATTAAATCAATTATTAAAAGGGGAATTAAACAGAAACAGACGTATTATGGGCCCGAAAAGAAAACAGTCTACCTAAATATCCAATTTAAGGAGGATGAAGTTTCTCGAATGGCACAAAAGAAAGTTGAAGCAGCATTAACATGCACATTTAATGCAGCTAAACTACGAGTGTTATTAAGGGCAATACACTTGGCTTTTCCAGCAATCAAAGAGAAACAGCCGTTAATGTCGATATCAAATATTATTTACCACTATACATGGGCAAGTTTTCGATCAACTTACGTAGGCCGATCGACCAGACAGTTAATTACTCGAATGAGAGAACATTGCAACTTAAACGCCTGTTTTAAGTACACGTCTGCTATTGCGGAACATATCGTCGAAACATCGCACATATGTTCTCCAGACGTAGCATTCAAAGTAATTAATAAATGCAAAAAACAAAAGGAGCTAGCCACATACGAAGCCTTATGGATACACAATTTGCAACCGGATTTATGCAAACAGAAGAAGCACGTACAAGCATTGAGCTTGAACTGGATGTGACGCACGCAATTTGATTGGTTTCTATTTTTCACACTCTCTCTATGTTCACATATTTATATCTTGTTTTGCTTTCCAATTTATATATAAAGATATATTCATTAGTAGATATTTGAGAAGACAATGCGAAAGAAAGGTTTCTTATATCTGATAAAATTTCTTTTTGTTTTTGCACACAGGAAGGGTACAATGAATTTCAATATAAATTTTATGGGCTTCATTTTATGAACTGAAATTTCTATTTAACAAAGTTAATTATGAAATTTTAACCGTTGTGACAAACTGCCATGTTGCTGAACCTTTTACCGTTTATTGAGAACTATTGTCTGTATAGGCTATATACTGAGACCTTATAAGACACCAGTGTTGTATATTATTGTCTCAAAATCCTAGAACAAAGTTCATCTTTTTCGTCTTGACTTCCTTATGCGAACGGTGAGGCGCTCGCTCTTACCGAATGGGGTGAATTGTACTTATGGTGTGAGGAAATAAGCCTAACTTATGAAAGTTAGACTACATGGGTTAGTAAGTTATAGCATGATAGGCCAAATGGTAGTCGATTAACAGGTATTGACCAATATTCGTACAACTAGTTAATGTCAGTTTGCCGTCGTACTCTGATGATGATCATGGAGGGTCGAAACGCGTCAGTGCGTTGCGGCTGGCGGTAGTTTTGTTATGTTGTTCGACGACTGGTTAAATACAATGGGATTGGTGTTTACTTGAAGCTCGCAAACTTGATTTAAAGAATTGTTACCACCAACCGCGCAATCAATTATTGTAAAATCAATTAAAGTCTTTACAAATTATTCTAACAGATGGACACCTGCTGTTTCTTGATTAGATCGCTCTGGGATAATAATAAATTGAAGGAAAAATTGTTTCTTTAAATACTGATCCATCCATTTTCTATCATGAATAATTACGCTTATTGCACCAGCTCTAATTGAAATGAATATTCATTCGTCTAGATATTCTTGGATACGTAGAACTAATATACGTGCATCAGTTTGTTGCGAACCTAATAAAATATTAATTCAAATAGGACCACACGGGTGTGTCTAGGGCAGTACAAAAAAAATTAATCTCATGTACACACAGGTTTCTTGCGAACTGATGCCTCATCAGTAGGAGCCGGTACTTCACCCATAGCCCGCGATGTATTTGGCCAAGTAATGTTGGACTGTTGAACCTAAGGTGTTGTAGTGTGTAAAATGTGGAGAATTATTATAATCCAAGAACTGTATAGTGTAGAAAAGGCAATTCATCCAGTAGACCGGTTTCGTCCTTATTGGGAACTCATCATGTACTGGCCAGAAATTGCCCCGGACAGAGTGGCTCAGTGGTTAGAGCACCAGATTCCACAGCAGACGTGCCCAGGTTCGAGCCCTGTCCGCGGCAATTTCGGGACAGTACACGATGAGTTCTCAATAAGGACGAAACCGGTCTACTGGATAAATTGCCTTTTCTGCACTATAAAATTCTTAGTGTATACACACATATGTAAGAAAGTAAGGGGTCAGGTGCTTATATCAAGACCGCAATCTTGATTGCAATAATTGCTATTACCGCCCGTGCAACCAATGCTCGTTTAATGAGTCGTTGCTGTTACTTTGACGAGCTCACAGTTTTAAAATCTTACGACGTTTCGATGAATATTACTGACTATTATCGATTGATAGACCATGATGAATTTAACTCATTTTTATACGTTATTCCTTAATTTCGTCATCGTAGCAGGGTTTTAATGGATTTTTATTTGAATCTAAATAGACTGCTAAAGAGAAAAGAGTTATCACTTAATTATCTTATCAACTTCTTTTGTGAAGTTACAACATGTGTATACGCACACTGTGGCCGCATGAACAGCATTTTAAATATTATGCAACTGCTAGTCACTGAAACTCGCCCATACAAAATCCCGATTGCGGAGGAAGACATTTCATTTCATCTTGTGTCAAAAATGGATTTTCCACCGATGTTCTTGTCAGGATTTAAAGAGAATTGAATTAAAATCTATGAAAAGCTATTAGATCAATATGTCACACGTTGAGGAGTTTTTTACTAGCCAACATTACGGACGTGAATTTATATAATTCACGCAAACCCGATGTAGTGTAAACGCTCGGCTGCAAGTAAATGCCTTGCGACGTTACAAAATAATTAAAGGCCGACTATGATTAGACATAGTTACTGTAGGTGGCCCTTATCAGGGTCGTAATTGGGTTCTCCGGCAACTGCCGAGAAAGTTTGGTAGTGTTGCAGTGTCTAGAAGTACTCCTAGACACCTGAGGCCAGCTCTGGTAGACTGGCTTGTGTTCCTTCCTTTGGATGCACCTAGATAAGTAGAGTTGTCGAAAACAGCGAGGTCAGTTGCTGTTTGAAGGCTCACTATAGTCTTGTTGAAGATCTGCGGCAATACCGTGGTGGCTGGCACCAAGTGACTAGGTGACACAGCCTAACAGACGCAAGTCCAGAAGTCATATGCCAACAGTCAATTAGAGAGAGCGACATCAATCACGCGTAGTGCACAGGACGGTAATGCCAAGCTTGTGTACCCGTGCATTGTAAATGAACCGTGCTAATATATTTGTGCCACGCACGCCATTGTTCAACGGCAAATTTCGCTGGATTTGTTCGGTTCCTCGTAAATGATATATCAATTTCATTTAGGCAATATATCAACGAATTTTTTAAATCAAGTTTGCGAGCTTGAAGTAAACACCAATCCCATTGCATTTAACCAGTCGTCGAACAACATAACACAACTACCGACAGCCGCAACGCACTGACGCGTTTCGACCTTCCATGATCATCATCAGAGTAGGACGGAAAACTGACTACAGAGGATTAAACCGCATTTAATATATATGGAAATCAAATTTAGATATGCGGCTCTCACCCCTACAGTCTCGCATACATTGAACTTGACTGGAAATGTCGGCTGCACAATTTCTATGCAGTCACGAACATTAACTGTTTGCAGCTTTCGCCACACACACATATATATATATATATATATATATATATATATATATATATATATATATATAGGCAACCAGTCGTCGAACAACATATTAAAACTACCGCCAGCCGCAACGCACTGACGCGTTTCGACCTTCCATGATCATCATCAGAGTACGACGGCAAACTGACTAACGATAGTTAAATTCAATGGGATTGGTGTTTACTTCGAGCTCGCAAACTTGATTTAAATAATTGTTACCACCACGCGCGCAATCAATTATTGTTTAAATAGTGTCCCCCTATATGTATATGTGGCGGAAGCTGCAAACAGTTAATTTTCGTGACTGCATAAAAATTGTGCAGCCGATATTTCCAGTCAAGTTCAATGTATGCGAGGCTGCTAGAGGTGAGAGCTTCTGCTTACATAAATCCGGCTGCAATTTGTTTATCCATAAGGCTTCGTATGTGGCTAGCTCCCTTTTGTTTTTACATTTAGTAATTACTTTGAATGCTACGTCTGGAGAACATACGTGCGATGTTTCGATGATGTGTTGCGAAATAGCAGACGTGTATTCACCATTTGAATTAAAACAGGCGTTCAAGTTGCAATGTTCTCTCATTCGATTAATTAACCGTCTGGTCGATCGGCCTACGTAAGTTGATCGACAACTTGCGCATGTATATTGGTAAATAATATTTGATATCGACATTAACGGCTGTTTCACTTTGATTGCTGGTAAAGGCAAGTGTGTTACCCTAAATAACACTCGTAGTTTGGCTGCATTAAATGTGCGTGTCAATGCTGCTTCAACTTTCTTTTGTGCCATTCGGGAAACAGACGTACTATGGGCCAGAAAAGAAAACCGTCTACCTAAACATCCCATTTAAGGGGGATGCAGTTTCCCGAACCTAGTAACAAATTAGTTCAGTTGTGACCAGAAGGATAAACCAAAGGGAGCATGAAAGGAAAGTATAATCTCATGCACATTCGTTCCTTACATAAAGCTGGATTTAGTCAGCCAGTCAGTGGGCTATTTGTCGGCTGCACAATTTCTATGCTTTCGCCACATATACATATATAGGCAATACAAATTAAGAAGAAGTCTCGAATAAGTCTCTGTTCTGAAAATATCTCTTTCCAATCTGTGACCATTCCGTTTTATTTTCACATCCATAAAGGGTAATTCATCATTATTCTCCTTTTCTAATGTAAACTTTAATTCACCTAATTGGTTGGCTAATTCGAGAAATATATTTAACTCATTATCACCATGATTCCAAATTAAAAACATATCATCCAGGAATCTCACACACAAGTTTGGCTTGAGAGGAGATTTTAAAAACAGATTTTTTTCAAAATAATTCATAAAATATTAGTAACCGGGACTGATAATGTTTGTCCCATAGGGGCACATTTAACTTGTTTATAAAATTCATTTCTGAACTTACATATAAAATGTCTAAGTTTCTATGTCATAGCATGAAGAAATATTCGTATTTCTGAGACCATACTTTGATGAGATTGTAGATAAATGTGAGCGTAATGAAAACGATAGATTGGCGAGTTTAGATGTGGTGTCAATGTACACCAATATACCAGTACTCAAAGCACTAGCTTATTTTTAGCGTTTCCTGGTTGATCATACAATAATAATGAAAATGAGATATGTCTTGGAGATGATGGACTTATGTGTGTCCACTTATTCTAAATTCATGATTGAAATTTATAGGCAGATTAGGGGTGTTCTAATGGGACAACCACTGTCAGATTCAATTGCTAATATCTTCATGCATTACATGGAGAAGACCCTCTTAGATATAACGCCTGAAAAATGAATTTCATAGTACTGGTGTCCCATATATTTGATTTCGTAAAATTGGATTTATGTTTATCCAAAGCCCGAAAATGTGATTGGAAGAACTGAAATCACAAAATGAGCAATTAATAATTGATTATTGTATGGCTTATACACGTGTGGCACAAGGTATAAAGTGTTTATTTCGTGACTGCATAATTATTGTGCCATTCTAAACAAAATTTGTGCGGAAAGTGATCAACACCTGTTGCACGAAGACAATTTTCCCATCAAGCTACAACTTACTCGCCCATATAATCTCACCTCTATTATTTTGCCTTATTAACTTGCACCACGGGTAATGTTCACCCAATCTTGATGGATTGACAGCCCCACAGTTCGCATAAGGAATTCAAGACGACCTAGTATTTAGACACAATAAATTAGTTACTTAAAAAATACGTATAACATTTAGCATTATCTTTCATTCACCATGTAATTATTAATTAAGTTCCAAAACCAAAGACCTTAGGTTGTCTTCCATTGCATGCATTAACCATGTTGAACGGGAAAAGGTTTCGGCAGAAGGGCTAAATATTTCATTTATTTAAAATTCGCCTTCCCACAGAAGCTCGGCGTAATCGAAAAAGGGAAGCTCCAACTCGCATTGTAACTCTAAGTCAAAATTAATTAATGGAGGCTTGTGTTCGCTCTTCATGCACAGTGTACATTTCGCACAAAATGGGAAATATCTGTGGTAATTACCTGATCTGCGGTGTGCCTAACGCAGCTTTCATTGTCCAAGTTGTTTTGTTTTTGCAATATATTTCGACCAAACTTTTCGTAGGCCTTCATCAAGTGCATTTTGTTTAAAAAGTTTAACAAACGAAACAAATGAAGCAAACTTCCTTCAAAGAACGTGATTGAAAATATATTTTATTATCGATGCACAATATCGCTTATTATACACGAAACCAAAAATATTCGACGTAAACTATGTGGGCTCGTTTAATTATAATGTGTGACATCCGCGACATGAAATTGCAGCTACTTTTAATCAAGTACGCGCTCTATAGATACATTCATGATCGTTTTCTTAACTGGATTGACATGCCAGAACATGCAGCAAAATTTTATGCATCGCACTATATTTTCACAATAATGCAATACCCTACTGATGAAAATCAATAAATTATTATACAACATCACCGTAAGCATTTGGCAAGTTAACAATTGTAAACTATATCAATATGGAATGCTGTAATTTATTACAATCACCTTTAAATTATTTTAAAACCATTTTATGAAAAGTACTGTTCAACATATAGTATAAGAACTTTTTATATATACAAATTAAGTACCGGCAGAGAGATATTCCCATTTCTAAGTACGCACAATTTTGTAAGGCTGTCGAGCACTCGTACAGCCTGTAGTAAGTCACCTGCTTTCACAGTCTGTATTTGAAAATTTTGGACAAATGCTAGTGTACCTGCATCTGTCACGTTGTCTCACCTAATCACATGGATTTGATTCACGCAAATCAAGGAAGGGCGAAATGCGTTGCGGCTGGCGGTAGTTTTGTTATGTTGTTCGACGACTGGTTTAATACAATGGGATTGGTGTTTACTTCAAGCTCTCAAACTTGATTTAAAGAATTGTTATCACCACCCGCGCTAACAATTATTGTTAAATTGTATCTCCAATCTGCTTGTTGCTGCATAAATGTTGGAATATGTGTGTAACTTGAAAAGATAATTAAGTGGTAACTAAGTTCTCTTCGGCAGTCCATTCGGATTCAAATAAAAATGCATTAAATCACTGCTACGAGGATGAAATAAAAAAACAACATCAAAAATGAATTACGTTCATCAAGATTTATCAATCAATTATAGTAAGTAAATAATATGCAATTAAGTAATATTCATCGAAAAAACTTCAGATTGTAAAACTGTGACATCGTCAAAGAAGTTGCAACGACTGTCCAACAAAACTCCAGATTTTGACACACTACAACATCTTAGGATCAACAGTCCAAAAGTACGTAGCCAAATACACTGTGGGCTTTGGGCGTAATACCGGCCCCTGCTGATGAGGCGTCAGTTCGCAAGAAACGTGTGTGTTATCATGAGATGATTTTGTTTCTTCAAATAAAATTTGCGAGCTTGAAGTAAACACCAATCCCATTGTATTTAACCAGGCGTCGAACAACATAACAAAACTGCCGCCAGCCGCAACGAACTGACGCGTTTCGACCTACCATGATCATCATCAGAGTTCGACGGCAAACTGACTATCAAGGATCAAACCGCATTGAATATATAGGGAAATCAAATTTAGATATGCGACTCTCAACTCAGATTAAAGTAATTGTTAGCTTAATTATTTTTTATTGGCTTCTGGATTAATCGATCGGAACTAATAAACCCAATTCACGAACATTTTGAACAGTTCTGTTAATCCAAATATTTAAATATAAATGCCAGCAAATAAAACATGAATTTGTATTATAATGTAACACGCGGCTCCGTGTTACAACCCAACGAAGGTCAATTTTTACAAACGCTGTGCTTTTTAAGCTCAAATATTCTAACTCTGTCCTTAAACAATATTTCTCTTAGCTGTGATTTTAGGAACAATCTCTTTTTGTCTCAAGCAGTTTTAATCGATATTTCTTGAACTGCAATTTTATTTGTAATTAATAGTGTTTTTATAAATTAGACAGAACCGCGCGCGATCCGCAAGGATCACGCGGTGGCATATTGTGTCATTGCGGATTTATTTCACTTAATTTAGTGTCCACATAGAAGAATGGATTAATAGTGACATGAACTGAAAATATTGAAAGCAGTAAGCTAAAGCTTTGTTACTTTTTATCATTGAAGTCTTTAAACAATTTACATCTTCATTTTTAATGATAACTTTTAACGATGATTTTTTACATGTCATCATATGTTTTAGTCGATGGTATAAATACAGTTCAATTCAGACATTTGTATGCGAATAGCTGATTGAGCATAAAACAATTTTCTATCATAAACTTAAATCATTTTATTTTTACCGTCTAGAAGACGGACAATTTTGATTAACTGTGAATAGTGTTTAGGTTATAATTTTATGTTAGAGTCTGTTTTTTTATTGCCGACCAACACATGGTCAAATTGGACTATCTGTGAATTATATTTCTAATTGCAATATTGTGTAGAATATATGTATGACCAGATGTTTTTGCCTTCTCGCATCAACCATCCGAAAATGATCAGAGACTGATTAGACGCATGGGTAATAATAATAACCACCATTGATATGTAGTAAGGGTACAAAATCAGGAACGAGAAAGTAACAGCGAAAAGTACCACTACAATAAATTGCTACTAAAGTTTCACCTGCCACGGTTTATATGGTTTCAAGAATTAAATAATATCAACATTAAATTAGCGCAATATATAGAAAATCCACTGATATATTACTTAATATAGTCTTATTAAATGAAGAAAGCTGGATATCTGGGAATTTGCATTTGTAATTTTAGGCTGAAATGTTGCATGTGCAAAGTCACATCTAGTTTTCACCGAGCAAACTGTCCGGTCGCCACAAATGCATTTGGAAAGATCGAAGTATATTTAGTTCGAGTTAACATTTATTTCCTGGGTCCAGGGAAGCAGCATACCCACAAGTCAATCTCTCGTTGGAAAGAGCTTTGTCATCTTCTCCATATATGATACTATAATACTTACACACCCAGTGGACAAAAATTGTACCGAAAAGCGAGAAATATAAATGACTCTATATCTGATTGATTATGTTGCGCATATTACAACACAAACTTCGGCATGAAGAGTTCCTATGTAAACCGATTTGTTATTATCGAATGTAACAATAGGCTGGCCAAATGGTCGCAGCCTTAGGAAAAAAATCATAAGTAGCAGGGTACAAAACGTTTCACGAAAAATTAATGTCTGTATATACCAAGGAAGCGTGCCAAAGTGCTAAAAAAGGTTTTCAAAAAAGTATTGATAATAATTCAAAGGTAATTTTAATAAAATGCAGCATTCAATAGAGATTTATTTTACAATTATCAACTTTGCTATTCTTTAACGGTGATGCTATTAAATAATTTAATGAATTTTATCAGTAGGATAGTGCTTTTACCTTAAAAATATAGTGCGATGCATACATTTTCTTCTACTGAGAGAATTATCTAGTGTATAATAGGAGATATCTGATTTTCCTGACGATTCAAAGCCTTTTTAATCGATTTCTGTGGTAAATGTTGTTGGATTATGGTTAACAATTGCATCTTCGTACGTCCAATGTATTTGTTATCGCATATACATGAGAATTTGTATATTTTGAATGATTTAGAGAGAATTTGAAATTAAGAAGCAAAAATTTATTCTACATGGATGTTTTGTCAGGATTTAGAGTAACCCGTAAATAATATTATGAAATAATTTTGCCGCGTTAGAAATGTTGATCGTTAAGATTAGTTTTACAAGCTAAACGCAGGAATATGAGTATTTTTAAAATCTCGCTTATTTAAATACTGCACCAACATAATGAAAAAGATGAGTAAACCTAACAATGGCATGCGCAACGAATAAGCACGGAGGAGCAATTAACCAAGCGGGAATTCCACCGAGGGCAGCTAAGTAAAAACCACCTTGCAAGAAGAGCAGAATTGTGAAATTGTGTAAAGCCAAATAACCAACTTGCGTAAAAATAATTCTCTTTTCAACATCAGATAAAGAATACTTTTCACAAATTTGTTGGGTAAGCATTCAACATCACGTAAAATAATTTCTAAGTTTCAATGAAAATATTGTAAGCTCAAATATTTAGAATCGTTTATGGATGATCTTATTTCAAATTTTAATACAATTTCTCTCGTGAAATGTTGGCGAATTATAAGAAATTAACTTGATGTAAACTGCTGTCCCATTATGTACATGCATTTGTCAGTATAAAATAAGAATTGGATAATGAAGAAAAGCATGAATTGTCTTTTATAAATTATAATAAGCTTAGTTTATACTGACAAATGTAAGTGATTAATGGGTTAGGTGTTTACATGAAGAACATCAACTTCATTTAATTAATTATCATCGGCCCGCTACCAATATTCATGTAAAAATATAAATGAACTCATAACGTAATGGCCAGATTTTTGCTGCGAATAGGGCTCGAACCTGGGCACGCCTACTTCGGAAATTTTGTGCTCTAACCACCAAGCTATCCTGCCGCACACTACACACAATTTTCAGTCATATACTGACTAATAAAACTCGGTTAGGCTTTTTTATTTTAGGTGGAGCTCATATGGCATCAATTTGGAACCAAAGTTTCATCTAACCATCTCCAATCTGTCATTATTGAACAGACAACACACTTCATGGCGAAGTGGCTTTGTAATGAACAGTTGGATCCAATTGTCTAATAAAATAATAGATCACTAACAGAATATAATTACACCGTTTTTATTTCCATTTAAGAGCAAATAAAGTAAAATAATAAATGTTGCTAATCCATGCTAGAGTGAGACCGTATTTGGCCTTATAAATTTGTTGAATATCGGAAATTAATTAAATGTTTCACAAGTTGTTCGGACTTATAGACAAATAGGTATTTCTGTACTCATCAGTAGAACTACTGGTTGCAGTGTACGCTAGATAATTCATGTTGCCCTTCGGATCATGGGTTCTTCTTGATATGCTCACATCATATGTGACGTATCCACCAAATTTGCTTAAATCTGGTCTTCTTATTAGTGTACTATGTGTTATTAGATTTCTGAAAATGGCACTAAAATTGAAGTACCGAAACGTTAAACTGCGAAGATTAGACTGAAATTTATTTCCAGTGGGTAGTAGTAATGGAGTGGTGGCCTTCGGAATGATGACATCACGAAGCCGAACTCAGTGCGTACATGTAATGCAGGATCAATCGAATCGTTGCGGACCCGTGAGTGCAAATAGATCACCAACGAAAGAAACTCGTGGATACGTTAAAATCATTATACCTGACTAATAAAATCGGCTGCAAAATTTCTATGCAATTGCGAACATAACATAATTGCTACTTTCATTACACACTTAATAATATATATATATATATATATATATATATATATATATTTCTGACAAGATAAAATGAAACGTCTTGCTCCTCAATCGGTAATTTGTATGGGCGAGTTTTAGTGACTAGCAGTTGCATAACATTTACAATGTTGTTCATGCGCGGTGCAAACTGGTTGTGACTTTTACATACAACATTTCAGCCAAAATTAATAATGCAAATTCCTAAATATCACTTTCTTGATTGATAGAGTATATTTAATAGACTATATTAAGTAATATTTACATGTCCAGTGGATTTCTATGTCTGCGCTAATTTAATGCTGATATTATTTAATCCTGGAAGAACGTAATCCGTGGCAGCTAAAAAAGCTTATTAGCAATATATAATACAAATTCATGCTGTATTTGCTGGCATGTATTTTAAAATATTTGGATTAACAGAACTGTTCGAAATGTTCGTGAATTGGATTTATTAGTTCCGATCGATTAATCCAGAAGCCAATAAAATATAATTAAGCGAACAATTACTTTAATCAGAATTGAGATTTTTTTAAATCCTGCATCATTATTAACATACATTTGTCAACATAAACTATAAATAAAATATTTGTAAATAAAAAACGTGAATTGTTTCTTAAACCAGGTTTGTGAGAATGGGATAAATTAAATGTGACTAGCCATATTTGAGCTGCGTTGTGCAAATTTTTAGATTCGGTGGGATTGGTGTCAATTTTAATCGTACAAACCTTGTTTCAATACGAAGGTATTAAAATTTTTCATTTGCTGTTTGTTTTATTTTTTTAGTTTAAATAACGCAAAGATTATAAGCCATGCATTTCAATGAACATTAGTTGCGAAGGCGATGATAGGTTATACAATGAAGCTTTATAAGACACCTGTGTTGTATGTTAGTGGCTCTAAATCCTAGATCAAAGATCGCATTTTTAATCTTGAATTCCTTATGCGAACTGCGAGGCGGTCGCTCTGTCCTAATGGGGTGAATTATACCTATGGTGGGAGGAATTAAGCATAAATTATAGAAGTCAGACTGCTTAAGCCAGTAAGTTATAGCACAATGGACCAAATGCTATTCGTCCAACAGTTGTTGACCATTTTTCGCATAAAACGTATTTACAATGGCGCAGTAATTATGCAGTCATGAAATTAACATTTTATAACCTCTGCGATGCATACATTTCAAAAATTTTCTTATTACTGAGAGAATTATTCAAAGTAGCCTTTTTCAGTATGCAATAAAAAATATTGTTGCATGTCCCGGCATGTCAATCCAGTTAAGAAAACGAAAATGAATGTTCCTATAGAATCGCATACTTGATTAAAAGTCGCTGCAATTTCATGTCGCGGATGTCACACATTATAATTAAACGAGCACACAGTTTGCGTCAAATTTTTTTGGTTTCGTGTATAATAAGCGATATTGTGCATCGATAATAAAAAATATTTTCAATCACGTTCTTTGAACCAAGCTTGCTTCATTTGTTTCATTTTTTAAATTTGTGAAACAAAATGCAACTGATGAAGGCCTACGGTAAGATTGGCCAAAATATATTGCAAAAAGATAAATAACGGGAACAATGAAAGCTGCGTAAGTCAAAACGCAGATCGGGTAATTAACACAGTTATTTCGCAATTTCTGCAAAATGTAGACTGTGCATGAAGAGCGAACACAAGCCTCCATTATTTGCTTGTGACTTAGAGTTACAATGCGCGTTGGAGCTTCCCGATTTTCGATTACGCCGAGCTTCATTGAAAAGGCGAATTTTCAATAAATGAGATATTTAGCCTTTCTGCCGAAACCTTTTCCCGTTCAACATGGTTAATGCATGCAATGGAAGACAACCTAACGTCTTTGGTTGTGCAACTTAATTACGAATTACATGGTGAATGAAAGAAAATGCTAAATATTATACGCATTTTATTAAGTAGCTAATATATTGTCTCTAAGTCCTAGTTCTTCCTGAATCCCTTATGCGAACAACAACCTAGCTGGCCGTAGTTTTGTTATTTTGTTCGTAGACTGGTTAAATACAATGGGGTTGGTGTTTACTTCAAGCTCGCAAACTTGATTTAAAGCATTGTTACCACTTCCCGCGCAATCAATTATTGTTAAACCTAGTAACAAATTAATTCAGTTGTGAGTAGAAGGATAAACCAAAGGATGCATGAACAGAAAGTATAATCTCCGGCACATTCGTTTCGTGCTTACTGGCGATTCATCAGTAGGAGCCGGTATGACGCCTTTTAACGACTACCTATTTTGGTCAAGAATGTGGGATAATAGTACGGTACAGAAAATGCTGTTCATCCAGTAAACCGGTTTTGTCCTTATTGGGAATTCAACATGTACTGGTTAGAATTTGATGCGGACAGGGCTCGAATCTGCGCACGTTTGATTCGGAATAATTGAAAGAAATAAAGTTTGAACAAAAATTGAAACAGCATGCAATTGAGTATTAGGCGTTGCGTACCTAGTAAAAATTAATTCCAATAGTACCAGAAGGATAAACCAAAGTCAACATGAACGCAGGTACAACCTAATGTGCACATTTATTTCGTGCTTGCTTATGACTAATTATTAGCTTTTGTGTCAGTACTCGATAGCAATACTATGGTTGCCGAGTCGGTAAATGATAACAACACTATGGTTGCCGAGTCGGTAAATGATAACAACACTATGGTTGCCGAGTCGGTAAATGATAACAACACTATGGTTGCCGAGTCGAATGATAACGCTATGGCTGCCGAGTCGGTAAACGATAAAACACTATGGTTGCCGAGTAGGTAAATGAGAGCAATACTATGGTTGCCGAGTCGGTAAATGATAACAACGCTATGGTTGCCGAGTCGGTAAATGATAACAACACTATGGTTGCCGAGTAGGTAAATGAGAGCAATACTATGGTTGCCGAGTCGGTAAATGATAACAACACTATGGTTGCCGAGTAGGTAAATGATAACAACACTATGGTTGCCGAGTAGGTAAATGATAACAACACTATGGTTGCCGAGTAGGTAAATGATAACAACACTATGGTTGCCGAGTCGGTAAATGATAACAACACTATGGTTGCCGAGTCGGTAAATGATAACAACACTATGGTTGCCGAGTGGGTAAATGATAACAACACTATGGTTGCCGAGTCGGTAAATGATAACAACACTATGGTTGCCGAGTCGGTAAATGATAACAACACTATGGTTGCCGAGTCGGTAAATGATAACAACACTATGGTTGCCGAGTCGGTAAATGATAACAACACTATGGTTGCCGAGTCGGTAAATGATAACAACACTATGGTTGCCGAGTAGGTAAATGATAACAACACTATGGTTGCCGAGTCGGTAAATGATAACAACACTATGGTTGCCGAGTCGGTAAATGATAACAACACTATGGTTGCCGAGTCGGTAAATGATAACAACACTATGGTTGCCGAGTCGGTAAATGATAACAACACTATGGTTGCCGAGTCGGTAAATGATAACAACACTATGGTTGCCGAGTCGGTAAATGATAACAACACTATGGTTGCCGAGTCGGTAAATGATAACAACACTATGGTTGCCGAGTCGGTAAATGATAACAACACTATGGTTGCCGAGTCGGTAAATGATAACAACACTATGGTTGCCGAGTCGGTAAATGATAACAACACTATGGTTGCCGAGTCGGTAAATGATAACAACACTATGGTTGCCGAGTCGGTAAATGATAACAACACTATGGTTGCCGAGTCGGTAAATGATAACAACACTATGGTTGCCGAGTCGGTAAATGATAACAACACTATGGTTGCCGAGTCGGTAAATGATAACAACACTATGGTTGCCGAGTCGGTAAATGATAACAACACTATGGTTGCCGAGTAGGTAAATGATAACAACACTATGGTTGCCGAGTAGGTAAATGATAACAACACTATGGTTGCCGAGTCGGTAAATGATAACAACACTATGGTTGCCGAGTCGGTAAATGATAACAACACTATGGTTGCCGAGTAGGTAAATGATAACAACACTATGGTTGCCGAGTAGGTAAATGATAACAACACTATGGTTGCCGAGTCGGTAAATGATAACAACACTATGGTTGCCGAGTCGGTAAATGATAACAACACTATGGTTGCCGAGTCGGTAAATGATAACAACACTATGGTTGCCGAGTCGGTAAATGATAACAACACTATGGTTGCCGAGTCGGTAAATGATAACAACGCTATGGTTGCCGAGTCGGTAAATGATAACAACACTATGGTTGCCGAGTAGGTAAATGAGAGCAATACTATGGTTGCCGAGTCGGTAAATGATAACAACGCTATGGTTGCCGAGTCGGTAAATGATAACAACACTATGGTTGCCGAGTCGGTAAATGATGACAACACTCATGGTTGCCGAGTAGGTAAATGAGAGCAATACTCGGTTGCCGAGAGTCGGTAAAATGATAACAACGCCATGGTTGCCGAGTCGGTAAATGATAACAAATACTCATGGTTGCCGAGTAGGTAAAATGAGAGCAATACTCATGGTTGCCGAGTCGGTGTAAATGATAACAACACTATGGTTGCCGAGTAGGTAAATGATAACAACACTATGGTTGCCGAGTAGGTAAATGATAACAACACTATGGTTGCCGAGTAGGTAAATGATAACAACACTATGGTTGCCGAGTAGGTAAATGATAACAACACTATGGTTGCCGAGTCGGTAAATGATAACAACACTATGGTTGCCGAGTCGGTAAATGATAACAACACTATGGTTGCCGAGTAGGTAAATGATAACAACACTATGGTTGCCGAGTCGGTAAATGATAACAACACTATGGTTGCCGAGTAGGTAAATGATAACAACACTATGGTTGCCGAGTCGGTAAATGATAACAACACTATGGTTGCCGAGTCGGTAAATGATAACAACACTCATGGTTGCCGAGTAGGTAAATGATAACAACACTATGGTTGCCGAGTCGGTAAATGATAACAACACTATGGTTGCTGAGTCGGTAAATGAGAGCAATACTATGGTTGCCGAGTCGGTAAATGATAACAACACTATGGTTGCCGAGTCGGTAAATGATAACAACACTATGGTTGCCGAGTAGGTAAATGATAACAACACTATGGTTGCCGAGTCGGTAAATGATAACAACACTATGGTTGCCGAGTCGGTAAATGATAACAACACTATGGTTGCCGAGTAGGTAAATGATAACAACACTATGGTTGCCGAGTCGGTAAATGATAACAACACTATGGTTGCCGAGTCGGTAAATGAGAGCAATACTATGGTTGCCGAGTCGGTAAATGATAACAACACTATGGTTGCCGAGTCGGTAAATGATAACAACACTATGGTTGCCGAGTCGGTAAATGATAACAACACTATGGTTGCCGAGTCGGTAAATGATAACAACACTATGGTTGCCGAGTAGGTACATGGTACCAACACAATGGATTTCAATATTTGAACATGTGATGTGGAAGAGTTTGTCGTTAAAATACTTATACGAATTCGTATTCAAGCGGTAATTGTGATAACTTAACATAAAGTCGCAGGAAATTCGACATGAACACCAGCACACTAAATACATAGCATATAACAAGCCTGTACCATACAACAACAAAACTTCTTTAAAAGTTATGTCGTAGATCTGGTCATTATTGTTTTGATGGTTTGGGAATTAACCATTTTTGCGCATTGTTCGCTGTTACATGTACGAGTGCTATTTTTCCCAGTGTAGTTTACCGTTTCACCTTGTTGCGCAAATTTTAGTTTTGCACATGGTAACAGCGCCAGTGTGGATTGCAGTGTTAAACGCTCATATTGTTTGGAAACTTCTGTCACCGTATGCGCCTCTGCTATTTCCACTTTAGTTTGTTGCCCATCCGATTGTATATTTGTTGATTCTAGTCGAGGGCCTGTTGTTCTTGAATGGATATTAGTAGATTGTTGTTGAATTTTGTTATTCTTGGCCAATCGATTAGAATATCATGTTGATGAATCTTTTGAATATCAAGGTCAGGGGCTTGTTGTTTTATATAAAGGGCTTCATAAATAAATAATAATTTTTCTGATTTTGCTTTATGTAGAATTGTGAAAATGGTCGAATTGACAGGGTGCCCCGTTGCCAATATATGATCAGAAATAGCAAACACGCAAACACACGAACAGAAACGCATACACACCTACCAACTAGTCAAAACAAGAAACAGAAGTAACAACGTTTCTTTAAATCAAGTTCGCGAGCTTGAAGTAAACACCAATCTCATTGTATTTAACCAGACGTCGAACAACAAAACAAAACTACCGCCAGCCGCAACGCACTGACGCGTTTCGACCTTCCATGATCATCATCAGAGTACGACGGCAAACTGACTATCGAGGATCAAACCGCATTGAAAATATATGGAAATCAAATTTATATATGCGGATCTCACCTCTAGCAGTCTCGTATACATTGAACTTGACAATAAATGTCGGCTGCACAATTTCTATGCAGTCACGAGCATTAACTGTTTGTTGCTTTCGACACATATACATATATAGGCAATACAAGAAGTAAAAACGAGTCTGTTTTGTTACCACTAGCTTAATCAATTGAAAACCCAAAATGTATAAATATGTATGATTGTATAAGAGATGATTAGTATTCAAGAAATAAATGGCCTTTATCCATTTTGTTAATAATCTGTTCTTTCTTCCTAATTATAAATAAACAGTGTAACATTAAAAGGCATGGACATTATATATATACATTTACATATTTAAATGAAATTATTATTTTTCTCTTTCCTTCCTGTTCAAATTGTATATTTATTTATTCACACCTTATATAAATATATAAAATAAATATAAATATGTATAAAAAAAATATATATATATATATATATATATAAATATAAGTAAATAGTACGAGTCAAATTTCTGATATATATATATATATATATATATATATATATATATATATATATATATTATTCCAAATTTTATACCATATTATATATATATATATATATTTAAAATGGTAATGTATAAAATGAATAAATGTCCTATATATATATATATAAATATATACATATTATGTATATAGAATAAACCTATCCATCTTCAGATAGGCCTATATATATATCCGTCTATCTACCACATTTTGAGTTCCTCTTTAAAAGACACTTGATAGCTGTTAACCATTAAAATGTTCTCTAGGAACAATTTATTGTTCATTTATTATGATATTCAAATCTTAAATAAATAATTTAAATATAAGCAACCGTGTGAGTCAAATGTCTCTAATCTTATGTCCTATCTACTAATCATTGCTAAATCTGTATACCATCTTCTGGAATATTTTATTAAGAAAGAAAAGTATATAGGAAATGATATTGGTATAGGTCATTCGCAATCAGTTTTCTATAGGCGAGGCTTTTTACTTAGGTTCCCACTTAATTCACGTTCCGCAGCCTCCCGTTTTCTGACCATAGCAAATGCCTCAATAAATATTGGGCCTAATGATTTTTCTACCGATGTTACATTCATTACACCTTTTCCTGATTTTATTTCAATTGACTCTCTAATTAGTCTAGTTAATCTGTTTAGGTTGCATAACACGATATGTTTACAACCCTCCCAGTCTACTTCATGATCCGTTTTCTTCGAATGCCTAGCTAGGCCCGATCTTTGCACGTGTCCATATTTGTAGGCTGTCTTGTGTTCCCCTCTACGGACCTTTATCGGTCGCATGATTTCGCCTATATTCCTGAAATTACAATCTTTGCAAGGTATCGCATATACTCCTGATGTCTTGAGGGGTTCTACTCTTTCTTTTTGGTTAGGTAGTTTATTGCCTATAGTAAGCGATTGTCTTAACACTGTTTTAATATTGTATTTAGCTGCTATAATTCTAATTTTTCTGCACAATTTTGAATCAGGTTATATCATAATTTTGTGCTTATCCAGTTCTGATTACTTCTTTACTTTGTTTATTATGTTATCATTAAATCTCATTTTATAATCTATCTATTATACTTGACGAATAGCCGTTTAGTTCGAGTATTTCCCGTAATCTCCTCATTTACTTTTTTCTATTTTCTATATCCACTATTCTAAGACTCCTTAATATCATGGATTTAAGAATGCCTATTTTCATTCCATACGGGTGATTTGAGAATAATTAAAGAAGGAGTCCCGAATAAGTCTCTGTTCTTAAAATATCTCTTTCCAATCAGTGACCATTCCGTTTTATTTTCATATCCATAAAGGGCAATTCTTCATTATTCTCTTTTTCTAAAGTAAACTTTAATTCACCTAACTGGTTGCCTAACTCGAGAAATATATTTAGCTCATTATCACCATGATTCCAAATTATAAACATATCATCCAGGAATCTCACATAAAAATTTGGCTTGATTTTTTTTCAAAATAGTGCATAAGAATATTAGCAACCGGGACTGATAGTGGTTGTTCCATAGAGACACCTTTAACTTGTTTATAAAATTCATATCTGAACCTAAAGTAGGTGGAGGACATACAAATATTTAAGATTTCCACAATACTACTAAACATCATTTTACTACCTTCTCTTATCTCTGGGAACCCTGTTAAACAACGCTGCACACTTTCTAATGCTGCTTGTACAGGGACATTAGTATACACCGATACAACATTCAAATTATATCTACTAATAATGTCAATAAAATGATATGTATTCTTTAAAGTATAATTTAAAAAATCAGTTTATTTTCTAATTATGTTGCATATAAATTTAGAAAATATATAAGTTGGTCTGTTTTGTACATTAACGATTAATATAAGTGAATTCCCCTGTTTATGAATCTTCACTAGATCATAAACTCTCGGAGGGACTGTGTCACTTTGTATTAATGAATTCCCAATTCCTGGATCTAATTATTCTATTAATTATAGTCTTAACTTGTCCTTGTAGCTTATCAGATGGATCTTTATTTATTTTATTATAAACCTCAAAATCATTTAAATGTTCATACAATTTAAATTCATAATCTGACCGGTTCATTAGTACCGTTGCACCACATTTATCCGCCTTAAGGCATATTTCTTTATTGGATAGTAATTCTGCTCTTTAGCGTTTCAGATCATAACTTGGCTTGCATCTCAACTCTTCATGCTCTAACCCCGCTTTGGACACATCCAATTCAAACCTAATCTTATCTTTGTCTGGAAGGAAATGGGCAATCTTTACTGATTCCGTTATTGTCTCATTCCTAGATACGCAATCAATAGGGATCGCAATATTTAGTCCAAGATTAAGAATTTGTTTTTAGTCTTCCTTTGGATCCATTTTCGATAAATTAACTAAACGTTTGGACATGACCCCATCAATTCTCTTATTTCTCAAAGGGCAATTAATTCCCAAGTATGGTAGTTTTTTTCATACCTTTGTCTATTTAAAAAAAATTCATTATCCCTCGTCTTTTCTGTCAAATTTTCAATGTGTTTGAAATCCATCATATGTAACCTCGCGAGTAACATAGATCTTATTTTAATCTTCTCTCTAATCAGTTCAAATTTACATTTGTTTTGTTTATCAATCGATATTTTTATTACATGTAAGCAATGCTCATGCTTAAGAGTATTTCCTAATTTATCCAACATGAATGAAAGTTTTAACCTGAAAAATTTCGGTATAAAACTAAATTTTAAACATTTATTAAGGAAAGAGTTATTTTCCACTTGCCTAACAATCTGCATCTCCTTCCTCTTGTACTGTTTCATAAGCGTGACGACTGTGGCATCATATTTGATACTCAAGTACTTTTTCAAATTTGTTTTCGGAGTGCCAGCTTCATATTTTCCAATGCGGCGTTATGTGTACGCGGGTTGTAGCTTTGCACGGACAGTTTCACAAAGATCCGATTGATCACAATTTCCAATTTTGATTTGTCTTCCATCGGGCTGAGTTTGTATTCATTCCAATGGAAATATATATATATATATATATATATATATATATATATATATATATATATATCTAGTTGTTGTGTTCATTTGCAATCGAATTTACTCAGTCAATTTTATTCGAATCACAGCTGATTTTCAGTGTTTAATTTTAATCCTAATTTTAAGTCAATGAGGCCGAGTTGTAGAATCATACTCTCTATTCTGCTGTAATATTTCTAAGAAATCACAATTTCAAGTTCTGTTTATGCCAAACTTCATTTACTTACCCGTGGAATTTAAATTTGAATTTCTAAGAGGTTTCTGTTTTGTAGCAAATCAACTTCAAGTCTAATTTGCGGAAATGTTTACAAAAAAAAATTTTTCCCTTACAACATTTAATTCTTTTACCCTAAAAACTGAAGTTGTTTAGATTTATACTGTTTAGATCAATGCTTTACTGACAATGATCGATTCCTAGATCTTGAAGTTTAATTCACTGGTTTTCAATAGGTTATAACTTTCCATTGCTTCAAGATGTGGAATAACGTCAAATATTTAATTGGCAGGCTAAATCTGGAAAAAGAGTGTGATTGAAAATATATTTTATAGTCAATGCAAAATGTCGCTTATTATACTCCAAAACAAACAATCTCGGCGCAAACAAAAATGTGTTTTCGTTTAATTTTAACGTGTGACCTCCGCGGCATGAAATTGCAGTTAGTTTTAATCAAGTATGCGGTTTATAGATACATTCAAGTTCCTTCTCTTATCTTTACTGACATGCCAGAACGTGCAACAATATTTTATACTGCATGATAAAATAGATAAATACTGATAAAATTAATTCAATATATTACAGTTAAATACAGTTTGTTGCGAAGAACTAATATATATGCAAGTATGAATTAGGTTTTGCGAACCTAGTAACAAATTAGTTCAGTTGTGACCAGAAGGATAAACCAAAGGCAGCATGAAAGGAAAGTATAATCTCATGCACATTCGTTTCGTGCTTACTGGCGACTCATCAGTAGGAGCCGGTATTACGCCCTTTAACCACTATATATTTTGGTAGAAGAATGTGGAATAATAGGACGGTACAATCTCCTAGACGAATGTGTAAACCTGTAATAGTGAAGCTAACATAATCTAAAGTCAACGACAATACGACTTCAATGCTAACTCACTATATAATATATATACCGAGTCTGTAAAGGATACTAACACTATGGCTATTGTGTTAGTAACTGATACCTTTTTTGAAATCGATGAGTACCGGATACTAACACTATGGTTTCCGAGTCGGTACATGATACCAATCTGATGGATATAAATTTATGCTAAAGTTCACCCAAATTGAGAATTACAACAATTTCCGAACACCTGTTACTCCAGTTAAACCATACACTCTGGCCTTCATTGATATCAGTTATCACATTTCGCGGTAAGCATGACATCATTCAATTCAATATATTACAGTTAAATACAGTTTGTTGCGAAGAACTAATATATATGCAAGTATGTATTAGGTTTTGCGAACCTAGTAACAAATTAGTTCAGTTGTGACCGGAAGGATAAACCAAAGGCAGCATGAACGGAAAGTATAATCTCATGCACATTCGTTTCGTGCTTACTGGCGACTCATCAGTAGGAGCCGGTATTACGCCCTTTAACTACTATATTTGGTAGAAGAATGTGGAATAATAGGACGGTACAATCTCCTAGACGAATGTGTAAACCTGTAATAGTGAAGCTAACATAATGTAAAGTCAACGACAATACGACTTCAATGCTAACTCACACTATATAATATATATACCGAGTCTGTAAAGGATACTAACACTATGGCTATAGTGTTGCAACGCATTCTTATTTTAAGACATTGCACTATGCTACTGATAAAATTCATTAAATTAATAAATAACATCACCGTAAATGATTGACAATGAGGTCACTTGTCAAATATTTGCACATGAAATTCTTAAATTTATTTCAAATATCTTTGAAGTAATATCAATTCTATTTTGTGAAAAGTATTCGTTGGATTACGGTAGAAGAACTTAATATATATGCAAATTACGTCCAACATTTGTTGTTTACGGATTCCCTCAGAATCACTTATTGTGAGCCTATGTTTACCTACCATGTTTTGCATCCTATGCTTGCAAATCGGAAGAATCGCATACTTCGTGCCCTGGATTTATATTTCTTTAATAACTTTCTACCTCTGTAACGGCTCATATCAATTTGCTGATATATTTCCTGAATGAAATTGATATATCACTTGCGGGGAACCAATCAAATCCAGCAAAATTTGCCGGGCGTTTACACTAAATCGGGTTTGCG
The DNA here is from genome assembly GCA_029291075.1 of Eudiplozoon nipponicum. Lineage (NCBI taxonomy): Eukaryota > Metazoa > Platyhelminthes > Monogenea > Mazocraeidea > Diplozoidae > Eudiplozoon > Eudiplozoon nipponicum. Next base: position 34,668 of record JAQBSW010004786.1, read on the forward strand.
TGAATTATATAAATTCATTCCCGTAATGTTGGCTAGTAAAAAAACTCCTCAACGTGTGACATATTTATCCAATAGCTTTTCATAGATTTTAATTCGATTCTCTTTTTATCCTGACAAGAACATCGGTGGAAAATCAATTTTTGACACAAGATGAAATGTCTTCCTCCGAAATCGGGATTTTGTATAGGCGAGTTTCAGTAACTAGCATTTGCATAACATTTAAAATGCTGTTCATGCGGTCACAGTTTGCGTATACAAATGTTATAACTTCCCAAAAGAAGTTGATAAGATAATTAAGTGATAACACTTTTCTCTTGGGCAGTCCATTTAGATTAAAATAAAATTACATTAAAACGTTGCTACGATGCCGAAATTAAGGAATAACGTAACAAACTGAGTTAAATTCATCATGATCTGTCAATCATTCATAGTCAGTATTATTCATCGAAACATCCTAAGATTTTAAAATAGTGAGGTCGTCAAAGTAATGTCAACGACTAGCAAAAAATTCTTCAGATTAAACGAACATTGATTGCGCGGGCGGTGATAACAATTATTACTATCAAGGTTGCGGTTTTGATATAAGCAACTGACCCCTTAATTTTAATTTCCTGATCTGCGATTTGACTAACGCATCTTTCATTGTTCCAGTAATTTTCTTCTTCTTTCTTAATTACTTACATATGTCAGTATAAACTAAGAATTGTATAGCGCAGAAAAGGAAATTCATCCAGTAGGTCGGTTCGTCCTTATTGGGAACTCAACATGTACTGGCCTGAATCTACTTTTCACCTCGCAAACTGTCCGATCACAAATACATTTGGAAAGATTGCAGCATATGGACTTTCGAGTTTATTTTGTTTTTGACTCCATGTAAGCAACATACCTACAAGTTAATTTCTTTAACAATAATTGATTGCGCGGGTGGTGGTAACAATTCTTTAAATCAAGTTTACGAGCTTTGAAGTAAACACCAATCCCATTATATTTAAACTAATTCGTCGAACAGAGTAATAGTCATTGTTAGCCGCAAACGCACTGACGTTGCTTTGTTTCTCTGACATCATCAGAGGGGTACGACGGCAAATTGATCATCAGGTCACCATTGAAATATATAGGAAATTAAGATATGTGCTCACCCCAGCAGTCTCGCAGAAATTGAACTTGACTGGAATTGTCGGTTGTATACCCCATGCAGTCACGAACACCAACAGTTTGCTCAACATTGCCACGACAATAATTGCTTGCGCGGGTGGTGGTAACAATTCTTTAAATCAAGTTTGCGAGCTTGAAGTAAACACCAATCCCATTGTATTTAACCAGTCGTCGAACAACATAACAAAACTACCGCCAGCCGCAAAGCACTGACGCGTTTCGACCTTCCTTGATCATCATCAGAGTACGACGGCAAACTGACTATCGAGGATCAAACCGCATTGAATATATATGGAAATCAAATTTAGATATGCGGCTCTCACATCTAGCAGTCTTGCATACATTGAACTTGACTGGAAATGTCGGCTGCACAATTTCTATGCAGTCACGAACATTAACTGTTTGTAGCTTTCGCCACATATACATATATAGGCAATACAATTTAACAATAATTGTTTGCGCGGGTGGTGGTAACAATTCTTTAAATCAAGTTTGCGAGCTTGAAGTAAACACCAATCCCATTGTATTTAACCAGTCGTCGAACAACATAACAAAACTACCTCCAGCCGCAACGCACTGACGCCTTTCGACCTTCCTTGATCATGATCAGAGTACGACGGCAAACTGACTATCGAGGATCAAACCGCATTGAATATATATGGTAATCAAATTTTGATATGCGGCTCTCACCTCTAGTAATCTCGCATACATTGAACTTGACTGGAAGTGTCGGTTGCACAATTTCTATGCAGTCATGAACATTAAATGTTCGTAGCTTTCGCCACATATACATATATAGGCAATACAATTTAACAATGATTGTTTGCGCGGGTGGTGGTAACAGTTTTTAAATCAAGTTTGCGAGCTTGAAGTAAACACCAATTCCATTGTATTTAACCAGTCGTCGAACAACATAACAAAACTACCGCCAGCCGCAACGCATGTAAGTATGGCCATGTTAATAGATCAGATCTTGCACGCCATACAGTAGAGACAGGACACACAATTAATTGGGATGGGTGCAGACGTATATCAATTTGTAGCCGTAGCAGATCGACTAGACTGATTAGAGAATCCACCGAAATTAAATTGAGAAATGACATAATGAATGAAACAGCCGTAGAAAAATCACTTAGTCCTATTTGGAATACAGCATTAAATAATGGTAGAAAACGAAGGTTGCACGAATCAGAATCAGATTCAGAAACTCGCTCAAGTAAAAGAATAAGAACACTGGACTGATATTAACTTACAGAAGTGGAGAGTGAGTAATCCAATATCGCCTAATTTAATTTTGATTATCTTATTATTTCCTCCTTGATTACTTGTTATCTTATTTTATCTGCCGCGCAGGATGGCTCAGTGGTTAGAGCACCAGATTCCAAAGCAGACGTGCCCAGGTTCGAGTCCTGTCCGCGGCAAATTCCCAATAAGAACGAAACGGTTTATTGGATGAATTGCCTTTTCAACACTATACATTTCTTAGTTTGTACTGACATATGTAAGTAATTAATGGGTCATGTGTTTATATCAAGACCGCAACCTTGATTATAATAATTTGTGCAGTAACCTTAATAATATCAGCTGCCGGATAAATTTACGTGCCCAAATTAGTAAACGCGTATATCATTTGGCATTATCTTTCATTCACCTTGATAGTCACAAGAGATTTTTTAAATTACATATAAATAATCTTGATGAACAAGCAGAGGTTTCATCCGAAGGGATAAATATTTCTTTTATTGAATATTCACCTTTCCAAGCGAACTCGGCGGAAGTTTTAGAAAGCAAGCTCCAACGCACATTGTAAATCAAAATCAAAAACAATTAATGGAGGCTTGGGTTCGCCATTCAGACATAGTGTATATTTTGTTCAAATCGCGAAATTACTGTGGTTATTAATTTTGCATTATATAAGTGTTAATTTGGCGAACCACTATCCATTTAGTTTATTTTATTGGAAAGTCTAAACCTGGACAAAGAATGCGACTGAAAATATATTTTATTGCCGATTCAAAAAGTCGATTGTTGTACACCAAGCCATACAATCTCGACGCAAACTATAATGTGTGTTGGTTTAATTTTAACGTGTGACATCCGCGGCATGAAATTGCAGTTACTTTTAATCAAGTATGCGCTCTACAGAAACATTCATTTTCGTTCTCCTAACATTAATGACAGGCCAGAACGTGCAACAATATTTTATATTTCATGATAAAATAGGTAACTTCGGAAATTTCTCTCAGTTACAAAAATTTTTATTTAATGTTTGCAAAGCATTCTATTTTTACGATAAAAGCACTATCCTACTGATAAAATTCATTAAATTATTACATAACTTCACCGTAAAGGATTGGCAAGGGAGACACTTGTAAAATATCAATCATTTGTTAACTAACCTCTTCTAGCATCCTATACTTGCAAATCTTTGATGTTGTCGGATGTTTCTGGACTTGCATCTGACACGATGTGTTACCTAATCACATGGATTTCAGTCACGCCAATCTGCTTGTTGCTGCATATCTAAGCATACCTGCTTGATTATATATTAGTCGGACTTCTACGTGTACCAACCAGACCGGTGTTACCACAGATCTTCAACAAGACAATTCTCAACCTTTATAGAGAAACTCATTTTTGTGGTTTCGTCAACTATACTTCTTGACACTGAAAACTACAAAACTTTCCCGGCATTTGCCGGAGCAAGCAATTCCAGTAAATGTCTCGCATTATTTACGGCCTTTAACTATTTTGTAACGTCGCACGGCATTTACTTGCAGCCGCGGCGTTTACACTACATTCGGATTCGCGTGATTTATATAATTTCATGCTCGTGAGGTTGGCTAGTAAAGAACTCCCTAAACACGCGACGTATTTATCTAATAGCCTTTCATAATTTTTATTTCCAGTCTCTCTAAATTCTGACAAGAACATCCATGGAAAAACTATTTTTGGCACAAGATAAAATGCACCGTCTTGCTCCTCAATCGGGATTTCGTATGGGCGAGTTTCTATGACTAGCAGTTGCATAACATTTAAAATGCTGTTTACGCGGACACAGTTTGCGTATATTAATAGAGATGAATTTGAAATAATGGCATATAAACGTTGCAATGCGTGTGTAACTTGAAAATATAACCCACTTCTCTTCGGCAGTCCATTTGGATTCAAATAAAAATCCACTATAACGCTGCTACGAGGACGAAATTAAGGAATAATGTCAAAAAGTGCATTAAATACATCAAGATCTATAAATCGATCATAGCCAGAAACAACTTCAGATTGTAAAACTGTGAGATTAACAAAGAAGTTGCAAATAATTCTTTAAGTCATGTTTGCGAGCTTGAAGTAAACACCAATACCTTTGTATTTAAAAAGTAGTCGAACAATATAACAAAACTACCGCCAGTTATATTGTTAGACGACTGGTTAAATACAATGGGATTGGTGTTTACTTCAAGCACGCAAACCTGATTTAAAGAATTGTTACCACCATCCGCGCAATCAATTATTGTTTAGTTGCAACGGTTCGCAATAAACTGATGCACGTATATTAGTTCTACGCGTCAAGGAATATCTAGACGAATGAATATTCATTTCAATTAGACATGGTGAGCGTAATTACTCATGATAGTAATATGACGGATCAATGTTGAAAGAGACAATGTGGGCTTCAATTTGGTATTATTCTATAGTAATCTAATTAAAAAGTGCAGGTGAAAGCGTTTCCAAACTCACGGTTGATAAATAATGCACCGAATAGTGGGATCTAAAAAGCTTTGTGCCCACTGAATGACTCCGTGTAAAAAAACGGACAGATGTAAAACCAATAACGGCGAGTGACTAAATATCTGACAGATTAAGGATTTCGAGGCCATCAAAAAGCTGTAATCACCAACTGCGCAATTAATAATTGATTATACACGTGTGCCTATTCTTGAAACAAGGTTTGTACGATTGATATTGATACCAATCCCTTCGAATCTAAATATTTGCACAACGCAGCTCACATATAGCTAGTCACATCTAATTTATCTCACGCTCACAAACCTGGTTTATGAAGCAGTTAAAGTTTTGTATTAACAAATATTTTATTTATAATTTATATTGACAAATGTATTTACTTAATGATGCAGGGTTTTTTTATCAAATTCTGAACTCCGATTAATTCAATATTCCTCTTAATTTTATTTTATTGACTTTTGTATTAATAGATCGGAACTGATAAACACAATTCACGTACATTACGAACAGTTCTCTTAATCCAGATATTTTAATATAAATGCCAGCAAATACAGCATGAATTTATATTATAAATTGTTGATAAAGTTTTCCCACAATTTGGGTTTAGGTTGTATTCTTGATTAAATATCAGCATTAAATTTGCGCACACAGAATATTACTTAATATTAATTAATTATAAGCCATAAACTTGATGTAAACTCATTTTATTTTTGATGGAGCACATATGGTATCACTTGGAACTAAATATTTCAACTAACCATTCTCAATCTGTTACATATGAAGAGACAAATTTATGTGGCGAAGTGGTTTTGTAAATAATAGTTGATTCAATTGTATACAGCATTAGATCACTAACAGAATATATTATACAGTTTTTACCTAATTGGTAAAATAAGTAAAATAATTACGTGTTTCTAATCAATTCTAGAGGAGACTCATTTACCTATAAATTTGTTGAAAATCTGAAATTAATTATATGTTTAACAAGATGTTCTAGCTTATAGACAAGCAGGTATTTCTGTATTCATCAGTAGAACTACTTGTTGTAGTGTACGCTCGTTAATTCATCTTGCCCTCGAGGTCATGGATTCTTCTTGATGTGCTCACATCATATGTAACGTATTCACCACATTTGCTTAAATCCGGTCTTCTGATTAGTGCACTGTGTGTTATTAGATTCCTGAAGACGATACTTAAATTGAAATACCGAAATTTTAAACAGCAAAGGTTAGACTGAAATTCATTTCCCGTGGGTAGTACCAATGGCGTGGGGGCGTTCGGAATCATGACATCACGACGGCAAACTTATCGCCTATTCGGACATTAGGATCAATCGATTCATTGCGGATCCGAGTGCGCAAATAGACCACTCACGAAAGAAATTAGTGCATACATTAAAATTATGGTACCTGATTTATAAATTCGGCTGCACAATTTCTATGCCGTTGCGGGCATAATATTATTGCTAGATTCATTACACTGAATAAGGTATACAATTAAACAATCATTAACTGTCCGTTGTTTAAGCAGCAAACTCACACTTAAAATGCCATCTTTTTAACCTGGTCATCTGAATTGTTCAATTAAAGCGAGGGTCACTTGCCGATTGTCCAGGTATTTAGTTAATAAGCTAAATACACACCGTTCTATTTGGAATGCTATGTGGATCGTCTATTATCATATTCATTCATTTGGGGAGTGATAGATTAGGGGAATTTTTACTGTTTATATTGTATCGCAATCTAATCAGAAACAGCTGTATTCGTCACGTCTGAATGACATATAAAGATATGTTTGGGCAACTTCATAGATTTGCAAACGATAAAATGTTGTACACTTTATAAATTGCGGATCGTCGATAGCAATTACCAAGATACCGATTGCTACGCATTCAACGGTAAATGGCATACAAATACGTCAGGGGCTTAAACTTTCAGAAGCAAACAACGTGCAGATTTGATTACGAATATAAAAGCATGACCACTGTGAATCAAGCGAGGTGGAAATTGTGTCCTTCTATCTGAAACCAATATTTCGACAATGCTCGAGTCAGTTTGCCGTCGTACTCTGATGATGATCATGGAAGGTCTAAACGCGTCAGTGCGTTGCGGCTGGCGGTAGTTTTGTTATGCTGTTCGACGACTGGTTTAATACAATGGGATTGGTGTTTACTTCAAGCTCGCAAACTTGATTTAAAGAATTCTTACCACCACCCGCCCAATCAATTATTGTTAAATTAAGTTGCCTATATATGTATATGTGGCGAAAGCTGCAAACAGTTAATGATTGTTACTGCATAGAAATTGTGCAACCGACATTTCCACTAAAGTTTTTTGTATGCAAGACAGCTAGACGTGAGAGCCGCATATCTAAATTTGGTTTCCATAAATATTCAATGCGGTTTGATCCTCGATATTCAGTTTGCCGTCGCACTCTGATGATGATCAAGGAAGGTCGAAACGCGTCAGTGCGTTGCGGCTGGCGGTATTTTTGCTATGTTGTTCGACGACTGGTTAAATACAATGGGATTGGTGTTTACTTCAAGCTCGCAAACTTGATTTAAAGAATTGTTACCTGTTTGTTTTTGATTGAGGAGTAATCAACTATTGCACGTGTACACTCATCCCAGTGAAATGACAGCGATTTACATATACACAAACCAATTTGACATACACTTTCCTAGCATTTATGCTTAAGGTATCTGACAACAAGTATAAATGGGGCAGTTTAAACTAATATTTCCACTTGACATATTGATTATCAACTTATTATGATGAGATTTCCATTGAAAAAGATATCCGTATCCGGATATCGAAAATTCTGGAACAAAAATCTGGAAGACATTTTTGGCATACAAATCGGATCGCAACTCGATAATCAGGTAAATATTCTATTACCTGTCGCGCAACATGTTTCTTCTAAATCTCATGTACACACATATTTCTTGCGAACTGACGCCTCATCAGTAGGGGCCGGTATTACGCCCAAAGCCCACTTTGTATTTGGCTACGTACTTTTAGACTGTTGACCCTAAGATGTAGTGTGTCAAAATCTGGAATTTTGTTGGACAGTCGTTGCAACTTCTTTGCAATCTGAAGTTGTTTCGATGAATGTTACTTAATTGCATATTATTAACTTACAATGATAGATCTTGATGATCGTAATTCATTTTTGACGTTTTTTTTATTTCAATCTCGTAGCACCGGTTTAATGTATTTTATTTGAATCCGAATGGACTTCCGAAGAGAAGTGAGTTATCACTTAATTATCTTTTCAAGTAACACACACATTCCAACATTTACATGCCACCATTTCAAACTCAACGCTATTAATATACGTAAACTGTGTTCGCTTGAGCAGCATTTTAAATGTTGTGCAACCGCTAGTCATAGAAACTCGCCCATACAAAATCGCGATTAAGGAGCAAAACAGTTCACTTTATCTTGTGTCAAAAATCGATTTTACATCGATGTTCTTATCAGGATTTAGATAGCGCTGCAAGTAAATGCCGTGCAATGTTACAAAATAGTTAAAGGCCGTAAATAATGAGAGACAGTTACTGGAATTGCTTTCTCCGTCAATTGCCGGGAATGTTTTGAAGTACTTCAGTGTCTAGAAGTACTCAGCGACACTTGAGGCCGGCTCTGGTTGACTGACTAGTGTTCCCTCGGATAAGTATAGTTGACGAAACCACAAAAATGAGTTTCTTTGTAAATGTTCAGCTTTGTCTTGTTGAAGAACTGCGGTAATACCGTAATCGGTTGTTCACTTTCAAGATAAATGAGGACGTATGATTAGTCATGCAGCAACAAGCAGATTGGAGTGACTGAAATCCACGTGACTAGGTAAGACAACGTGACAGACGCAAGTACACTAACATACGTCCGCAAAATTTTCAAATACAGATTGTGAAAGCAGGCAACTTATTATAGGCTGTACGAGCCTTCAAAAATGTGCGTACTTGGAAATGGGAGTGTTCGCTTTTGTGAGACTGTTTATAAATATAAAAAGTTCTATTAACAATTGATGAAGAGTACTTTTCATAAGATTGATTGATAATTGATAAGGTAATTATAATAAATTACAGCATTCCATATGCACATAGTTTATAATTTTTAACTTGCCAAACGCTTAAGGTGATGTTTTATAATAATTTATTGAATTTCATCAGTAGGGTATTGCATTATCATAAAAATATAGTGCGATGCATACATTTCAAAAGTTTTCTTGTTAATGACAGATTTATTGAAAGTAGCCCATTTTATCTTGTAATTTAAAATATTGTTGCATGTTCTGGCATGTCAATCCAGTTAAGAGAACGATCATGAATGTTTCTAAAGAGCGCATACTTGATTAAAAGTAGCTGCAATTTCATGTCGCGGATGTCACACATTATAACATAACGAGCACACATAGTTTGCGTCGAATTTTTTTGGTTTCGTGTATAATAAGCGATATTGTGCATCGATATTGAAATATATTTTCAATCACGTTCTTTGAAGCAAGTTTGCTTCATTTGTTTCGTTTGTGAAATTTGTGAAACAAAATACTCTTGACGAAGGCCTACGGTAAGATTGGCCGAAATATATTTCAAAAACAAAACAACTGGGACAATGAAAGCTGCGTTAGGCAAAACGCAGATCAGGTAATTACCACAGATATTTCGCAATTTGTGGGAAATATACACTGTGCACGAAGAGCGAACATGAGCCTCCATTAATTACTTTTGACTTAGAGTTACAATGCGTGTTGGAGCTTCCCTTTTTCGATTACACCGAGCTTCTACGGAAAGGCGGATTTTAAATAAATGAGATATTTTTAGCCTATCTGTCAAAACCTCTTCCCGTTCAACATGGTTAGTGCATGCAATGAAATTAATTAAAAATTACATGGTGAATGAAATATAACGCTAAGTGCTATACGTATTTTATTAAGTAACTAATTCATTGTCTCTAAATCCTAGTTCGTCTTGAATTCCTTATGCGAACTGCGCGTAAGTTGTAGCTTGATGGGAAAAATTGCCTTCGTGCAACATATATATATATATATATATATATATATATATATATATATATATATATATATATATATATAGTGAGAGAAGAGAGAAAGTTATATATATATATATATATATATATATATATATATATATATATATATATATATATATATATATATATATATATATATATATATATATATAGTCATATTTCTGGATTGACCTCGCTGGCCTGTTTACTGCTGTCTTATTTTGAAAATTGTGGAAGACAGAAATGCATCAGTACGTGTAACTTACTTCAATTTAGCTATGTTGTTCGACGACTAGTTAAATACAATGGGATTTGTGTTTAATTGAAGCTCGCCAACTTCAGTAGAAGAATTGTTATCACCCGCGATTTCGGATTTTTATGGCGCTTGTCAGAAGTTTTTCAGATTTTTCGTGGCCAGAATTCGAACACGGAGCACTTAGTTCAGTCTTGTTGCCAGTCTAATACATCACGCGTACTGTGCATTTTTAAACGATTCACTTATGAAATGACCTTTGAAGTCGGGATTTCAATTGGAGAATTTTGTTCCATCTTAAGATGTAATTGTATTTGCCAACTTTTCTGATTCATTGTGCGAATTTCATTTTAAATTGTGAGAAGCAACATTTAGGTACTAATTAAAACGTGGTAACGAAAAAGTGAAAACGCGCACATAAGCCAAAAGGCAATCATCTCGCACCAATCCTCAGTGAGATAATATGGAATAATGATAAAACAATTGGACATGCTACTAAATACACACTAAGTAGCATCATTGTATTCTATAAAAAGGTGGATGAATACATTTAAAATTTTGCAGCTTTGAGAATAAAAAAGATTATGCTTCTGTAATACATAGGTTAATTTTTAACAAAATAGATAATGCCATTTTGTATTATGTATTGCAATACAAGCTAACTGATAACTCATCAGTGGAAGCTGATATCACGCTCATTAATAATTATATATTTGGTCCAGAAATGTGGGACAGCAGGACGCTAATTTTATTTCTCGATTTTTGTGAAATATTGGATATTTTGAAAGAAGTTTTATTGGTGTATGGTACAGGCTAGTTATATATTATATATGTAGAGTGTTGGTGTTCATGTCGAATTACCTGAGAGTTTATGTGAAGTTATGACCATTACCGCTTGAATACGAATTCGTATAAGTATTTTAACGCCCAACTCTCCCACATTACATGATAAAATATTGAAATCCATTTTGTAGGTACCATGTACCTACTCGGCAACCATAGTGTTGTTATCATTTACCTACTCGGCAACCATAGTGTTGTTATCATTTACCTACTCGGCAACCATAGTGTTGTTATCATTTACCTACTCGGCAACCATAGTGTTGTTATCATTTACCGACTCGGCAACCATAGTGTTGTTATCATTTACCGACTCGGCAACCATAGTGTTGTTATCATTTACCGACTCGGCAACCATAGTGTTGTTATCATTTACCGACTCGGCAACCATAGTGTTGTTATCATTTACCGACTCGGCAACCATAGTGTTGCTATCATTTACCGACTCGGCAACCATAGTGTTGTTATCATTTACCTACTCGGCAACCATAGTGTTGTTATCATTTACCTACTCGGCAACCATAGTGTTGTTATCATTTACCTACTCGGCAACCATAGTGTTGTTATCATTTACCGACTCGGCAACCATAGTGTTGTTATCATTTACCGACTCGGCAACCATAGTGTTGTTATCATTTACCGACTCGGCAACCATAGTGTTGTTATCATTTACCTACTCGGCAACCATAGTGTTGTTATCATTTACCGACTCGGCAACCATAGTGTTGTTATCATTTACCGACTCGGCAACCATAGTGTTGTTATCATTTACCGACTCGGCAACCATAGTGTTGTTATCATTTACCTACTCGGCAACCATAGTGTTGTTATCATTTACCGACTCGGCAACCATAGTGTTGTTATCATTTACCGACTCGGCAACCATAGTGTTGTTATCATTTACCGACTCGGCAACCATAGTGTTGTTATCATTTACCGACTCGGCAACCATAGTGTTGTTATCATTTACCGACTCGGCAACCATAGTGTTGTTATCATTTACCGACTCGGCAACCATAGTGTTGTTATCATTTACCGACTCGGCAACCATAGTGTTGTTATCATTTACCGACTCGGCAACCATAGTGTTGTTATCATTTACCGACTCGGCAACCATAGTGTTGTTATCATTTACCGACTCGGCAACCATAGTGTTGTTATCATTTACCGACTCGGCAACCATAGTGTTGTTATCATTTACCGACTCGGCAACCATAGTGTTGTTATCATTTACCGACTCGGCAACCATAGTGTTGTTATCATTTACCGACTCGGCAACCATAGTGTTGTTATCATTTACCGACTCGGCAACCATAGTGTTGTTATCATTTACCGACTCGGCAACCATAGTGTTGTTATCATTTACCTACTCGGCAACCATAGTGTTGTTATCATTTACCTACTCGGCAACCATAGTGTTGTTATCATTTACCTACTCGGCAACCATAGTGTTGTTATCATTTACCTACTCGGCAACCATAGTGTTGTTATCATTTACCGACTCGGCAACCATAGTGTTGTTATCATTTACCTACTCGGCAACCATAGTGTTGTTATCATTTACCTACTCGGCAACCATAGTGTTGTTATCATTTACCTACTCGGCAACCATAGTGTTGTTATCATTTACCTACTCGGCAACCATAGTGTTGTTATCATTTACCGACTCGGCAACCATAGTGTTGTTATCATTTACCTACTCGGCAACCATAGTGTTGTTATCATTTACCTACTCGGCAACCATAGTGTTGTTATCATTTACCTACTCGGCAACCATAGTGTTGTTATCATTTACCTACTCGGCAACCATAGTGTTGTTATCATTTACCGACTCGGCAACCATAGTGTTGTTATCATTTACCGACTCGGCAACCATAGTGTTGTTATCATTTACCGACTCGGCAACCATAGTGTTGTTATCATTTACCTACTCGGCAACCATAGTGTTGTTATCATTTACCTACTCGGCAACCATAGTGTTGTTATCATTTACCGACTCGGCAACCATAGTGTTGTTATCATTTACCGACTCGGCAACCATAGTGTTGTTATCATTTACCTACTCGGCAACCATAGTGTTGTTATCATTTACCTACTCGGCAACCATAGTGTTGTTATCATTTACCTACTCGGCAACCATAGTGTTGTTATCATTTACCGACTCGGCAACCATAGTGTTGTTATCATTTACCGACTCGGCAACCATAGTGTTGTTATCATTTACCTACTCGGCAACCATAGTGTTGTTATCATTTACCGACTCGGCAACCATAGTGTTGTTATCATTTACCTACTCGGCAACCATAGTGTTGTTATCATTTACCTACTCGGCAACCATAGTGTTGTTATCATTTACCGACTCGGCAACCATAGTGTTGTTATCATTTACCGACTCGGCAACCATAGTGTTGTTATCATTTACCGACTCGGCAACCATAGTGTTGTTATCATTTACCGACTCGGCAACCATAGTGTTGTTATCATTTACCTACTCGGCAACCATAGTGTTGTTATCATTTACCGACTCGGCAACCATAGTGTTGTTATCATTTACCGACTCGGCAACCATAGTGTTGTTATCATTTACCGACTCGGCAACCATAGTGTTGTTATCATTTACCGACTCGGCAACCATAGTGTTGTTATCATTTACCTACTCGGCAACCATAGTGTTGTTATCATTTACCGACTCGGCAACCATAGTGTTGTTATCATTTACCGACTCGGCAACCATAGTGTTGTTTGTACAGCTTCTATCTTATTAGACAAACCCTTTTTTAATGGATTCCAGGTAGCGACAGCATATTCTAGTACCGGTCTAATCCATATTATATACATTTGAAGTTTTATATCATTTGATAAGATATTTCGATTTATTAGTGCCAATCTTTTCTTGGCACTGCCTACTATACTTTCAATATGTCTCTCAGCAGAAGCTGTACATTGAATAGTTATGCCTAAATCCTTAATTTCTTGCATAATTTTAATCTCAAACACATCATTAATAACTGCATCATGAAAATAAACATAATGAAAGTTTGTTCTGTTCCCTATTTTTAAAGCTTTCGTCTTTTTATTGTTTATTCTCAGCCCTAGTGTAATCAAATATTTACTCAAATCATACAAATCTAATGTCACATTATTTTTGGAGAATTCGACATTCTTTGGATCAATTGGGAAGATTATTTTTAAATCATCAGCGAATTTGCAAACTCGACCGTTAAGGATCTTAGTTTCCAAATTTGCAAATACAATTTTAAATAAAATTGGCCCCAAGCTTGATCCCTGTGGAACTCCACTCGTTACTCGTTTCGATTTTGATATCAAATCGTTTACTTGAATACTCATTCGTCGATTATATAGATAGTATTTAAGTAATCTAAAAATATTCGGATCAATATTCAACAAACTAATCGCATTCAAAATAGCATCAAAAGATATAGAGTCAAAAGCTTTTGAGATATCTATAAATACAATTAATGCATCTAACTTATTCTCGTCTAACGTGATTACATATTTCCACATGGAAAGCATATTAGTAGTTGTCGATCTACCTTTCGTAAAGCCATGTTGACATAAGTCAAAATCAGCCGGTAACATACGTTCTAAATGATCTAGTATCAATCGTTCTATTATCTTCAAAAACGAAGGGATAATAGAGATTAATCTATAATCACTGGCGCACGTTGGCTTACTAACTTTTGGCAACGGCTTAGCTACTATCGTTAATATATCGATTGGTAATTTCCCATTCTTCAAAATTCTATTTATAAAGTTGCAGAGCACATTCCTAAATGTTAAGGGTAATTGAATCAGATTATCAATCGAAATACCAAGGTGATCTTTTTGTTTTTTGATTTGATTTTTAACATCAATTTTATCAATTCATCACTGTCAATAAAAAGTCCTGATTCCTGGTCTCCTAAAGGATCAGGTATTGCCATAAAATTTCTTTCATTCTGTGGATAACATATCAAATTGCCAAAAACATCATCCAATTCACAGAGAAATTCGTGCTCAGTTTTATCCACATGTAATATAAGCTTTAACTTTTCCTTATATTTACTATAATCTGTGAGGAGTTTGTATCCTAGTCTAGGATTACTCTTCATTTTGGCCAAAATAATTCGTTCTGATCTTTGCCGAATTATCAGCAGTGATGAATTAATTTCGTTATCAATGAGATCTAACCTCATTTGTTTAATACTATTGATAAGACTACACTTTATTATATTATCTCGTTTAATTCTTAGTTTACACAATTTCCTATTAATTCGTTTCGGTATAATGTCCGTAAACGTAGATGCCTGAAATAAAATAGATAATAACGAAGAAACAGAAGAAACAAACTCGTGAGTATTCAAGAAATAAAAACTTCCATAATCAATCAGTAAGCTTAATTATCTAAAAAGATTCCAGTTGATTCTGGAACAGTGCACGTGTGCATTTTCAAAATTTAGTTTCTGTGTTTTGCTACTCAAGATGTTCCATTGTAGAATAATTTGTTTGTGATCCAATTATTGAAATAATTAACAACATCATAACTGTGCGATTTCACCATTTCAATTTCTAAGTATACATGATCTAAGCATTGCGAACCTCTAGTTGATTCATTTATAATCTGCTTGAGATCATGGTTAGAAAAAAAATTGGTTATTTCACAGTCCTGTAACTTATTAAAGTCACCTACCACTACATTATAGCCATGGCAGTCAAAGATAGATTGAAAAGAATTGGTAAATGTTTGATCATCAAATAAAGTAGCATACGGCGGTCTGTAAACCGCTGTTAAGATCAGATTATCAAATTGTATAGATAAGAAATCAATGATAGCATTATCATCACTAGTATGTAGAATTTTCGCCTTAAATACAGATTTACTATAAATGAGTACTCCTCCACCTCTTTTATCCAGCGATCTGTCTTTTCTAAATAAAGAATAGTGAGGAATATCAAATTCATGGTTTTCTATGTCATTATTAAGCCAGGTTTCAGATAAAATTATAAAATCAAAATCATTACTTATTATAAAATTACAAAGCAAAAAGTTTTTGTTCCTAACACTTCGAAAGTTAGCATAAAATAAGGTAAATGTGGAACACGACTTATCTAAACAATAATCAACTTTTACTGATTCAGCTTTGTTGGCTTCTTTATTATACGTTTCCCAGGTTTTGAGGCCATTCTTCCTCTCCCCCCGCTGTCCACAACATTTATTAATGATACATCGTTTTTTGATGTTGCGGTCTCAGAGGTTGCTTGATCAGGGGTTGGCTGCTTCCGTTCCTGGTTGTTTATTAACTTTTTTGCTTTAGCCAACTTTCGTTGGAGAAACGTTTTGTCCCGACCAATAAAAATGCTGCGAAAACTCAGACTCTCATCTTTCTTTTTGTTGATGGACTCAATCTGCATATTTGTTGGGCGTTTTGATAATTTTACAATAACTGGCCTTGGACGATCCGATCGTTTACCCACCCTAAAGCATTTTGCAATATCCGCATGCGTCTCTTCTTTTATTAACGCATTTAATTTCTGGACATCATTTACCTCAGCATTTTCAGCAAGATTAAATAATACTAGTTGATCTTGTTTGCTGTTTCGCGCTGATACTTCATTCGCCAATATATTCAATATTTCTTCGCCAGATGATTTATTTTTAACAGGCGTATCACTTTCCACTGTTATAGCAGCCAATTCAATCCAAGGCTGAACATCAATTTGTATTTTGTCTAATTTAATGTTTAACGCTTCATTCAGTTCAACTATACGCACGCTTAAAGTCTCATTATTTTTAACTGCCTGTTCCAATTTCATCGCATTCACAACAGCCTCATTCTTCAATATGGACACTTCATTTTTTAAATAGTTGTTGTCTTCTTTCAACACCTTCACTGAGTTCTGGAGATCCATAACAATTTTTTCAATATCAGAATGCGACAAAATTGGAGCCATTTCAAACCGCGCGCGTGTCAAATTAATTGAGCTAACTTGCTTGTCTTCTCAAACCTAACACTAACTTCCATGCTGATTCGAACTTAAATATTAATTTGATAACTTAGTGTTAGGCAACGGACTGTGTACTTCTTACTTAACAAAAAAACCCATCAAGTAACCTGGAAAGAAATAAGACGCGAAAAACAGAATTATTAAATTACCTGTTACAGAACGTCCCCAATATGTACAATTCTAAAGACAAAATGATAGCAGGTGTATATTGTGAAAATCAAGTAATTATATTCGCAAATTGGAGAACAGAAACAAATGCAGCTTGCTAAGGAAAGTCAGACCAGTAAAGTACAGATTACAGTGTGCTAACTGGAAAAGCACAACAACCGGAGTGGCCCTGCTCATGGATGTCTATAATTCCTTAATTTTGAACTGAGATCGGGGTTCATTTTGTTTTTATTTTTAGATTTACTAGATTTCTCGTCTGATCTCGCCTCTGGGAAACACTTGGAATTTAATCACATATTTTGCTGTAATTTCTTTACATATATTACGGACTTACTTTTATCTTTCCGGAATTTTCTATATATCTTTTCATTTTTTATTTCTGTATCTCCATCTCACTTTTCAATAATGAACCAGACTTTTTCGCCAGCCTCTACCAACCCTTTAACCCAGAAGCTACTTACCCAAGCCGCTGATCTCCAGCAACAGATGGCAGATGTTAAGGGATTTCTTGGAGCTTTATCGGATAACCTCACTCTTTCTAAGTTACAGCCACGCTTGTTGTGCCTAGCTGACGATTTCTTGAAGTGTGTTGCGCGGGAGGTTGCTTTACGAAATCGCAATAAATGCAACCTCTTACTCGGGTATCCGTACTCCCCAATCCCTAAGGACGACCTGGCTTCAGACATTTGGAAGACAACCTCCATCATCTAAAAGAGATCTCCTCCTGCAAAGGTCTTGCTTTTATGGTTTCTTCCCACAAAACATCTGCCCAACGTTGACATCAGTCAACAGAAATCTCGACCACTCTCTATATCAGAAGGCAAAGTCAAATTAAATCGTGATTCCACTTTACTACAAAGAACTGCAGAACAAGCGTGGACCTCTCCGCCAGAAATCGCCCCCCCTGAAACTAAAAATGCCTTTCCTGGCTGGAGCAATCCAAAGAAACGCCGGTCATTTTACGGAGGTATCCACGCTTATGCTGCTTCCTCTGGACCCATCATGCTAATTACCTCTCTTGAGTTGAAGGGCTCCCCTTCACCACTAGCTCAATCAGCGTGACCATTCCCACCCAACAAGCGCAAGCTTTACCATGTCGTCATGTCCGACCACGCCGTATAAAACCCCCAACAATGGCCATCCTCCTCCAAACTCCAGGACTAGTAACAAATCCTTAAATCAAGTCGTTATCACGACCGGTGAAGAGTTCCTGAAACCGACAAAACGAAAGACCATCACGACCCTGCGAGCCATCGATTTTCCCCCCACAACTTCCTCCTCTAACCTCACTGATAGCACACAGGTCAGTCGTGATTCTGCCTCCGTTAAAATTTTGCCCCCTCCTAACCCAACGTCGCTGCTCCAAATTAACCCTTCGAGCTCAGATAACTCGTCTCCGTCCTGCTATCAAATCACCTAATAACCTTACCCGCCTGATAAAAGTGAAACTAAGGAAATCCAGATCGATGCTGACCATTCCATTCTCGTCAACTAGCGGTCAGTTAGTCTTATCAGCCCGAGGTCTTGCTCCGGAAAGCACCTGCCCGCTTCTCCTCCCCGGTCTAACGGTTTCCTTTCAGCAACTGTGGTCATTTGTAGATCGCTTACGCCAAAAATCAAACAACTGCGAGAATTTTTTACCTGTAACGTGCTAGACATATGCTTTCTTATTGAAACGTGGCTGTCCTCTTCCGTTCATTACAATGACCTTTTCCTCATAAATGGCTACACTTGCCTTCTAAGTGACAGAAGGGCTGGTCGTGGAGGTGGTCTGGCTGACTTTTACTGTTCCTCTCTCATGCCAAAATGCCTGTCTACATCGAAATCACTAGGATTAGAATTATTTTCGTTTTAGCTACTGATTCTAGACCAAAGCTTATTCGTTTGCAGTGTCTACAGACTCCCAAACCTCTCTATACTAGATGACATATGTGGGGCTCAATTAATGTCCACTGTCTTCTCTCAACACTCCGATCAATACATCGTTGTGGGTGACCTTAACCTTCCTCTGGCCAAAGGGCATAATATAACAACGGAAACTTACCCGTTGATTCGGCTCTTTGCGGACAACCTACAAAGTCAATTTGTGTACTTCCCCACACGAAAGAACAACCAGCTTGATTGTGTCCTCTCCAACAAAGACTTGACCAATGTTCAGTCTAGGTGATCTTCCCTAATCTCGACCACTGTCAGGTATCCTTTTTTATTCCTCTTTTATCCTCTATCCCTAAAGAGAGCATTCAGATTCTCAGGCGATTCACCAATTGGGAAGATTTTAGTTGACTCTGTGACGTAGTTAATTGGAGAGATCTTATTCTCCTAGACAACCTCTCCTCATGTTTATCCTCCCACTTTACTTCTGCCACCTCTATTCAACTCATTCACGGAACGAACAAGTTGAACGTCTTGTTTAAAGCACGCGACAACCGTGCACGAAATTATAGATTACGCACAACATCAATTGCTCGCGCTCTCGCTCTCCGACATATCCATGAGCACATTAAACAGGTACTCAACAAACAAGCGCTCAAAATCGAGAGACGCATCCATACAGAGCCTAATTCTTGGTAAAGTTCGCATTCATCAAACACCAATTACTACAAAAGTCCAATACCTCATATATAAACTTCTCCCGGTCGGACGACTCCAGCTTTGCCGACGATTATCTAAATTATCTTCTAGACTCCTCCATTCCCATTGACAACGAAGACACTGAGAACATACGATGATTCATTATTTCGCCAGCCTTCCTCGTTCAAGCAATCAAAGACGTAAAATCTAAACACCAATTTGATCAGTACGTGCCTCTGTCAGGATGATTACATTTCTTGGCTGGAATCTCTTCACTCAGTTCGCCGATGTTATTAACCGATGCCTTGAAACTACCTATCTTCCCCCGGAATGGTTTAATTCGACGATCTCTCCTATCCCAAAATATAGTACATTGTCAATCTCCTCATTCAAAGATCTCCGTCCTATTACTATCGTCCCTTTTTCACAAAAATCCTCGACTGGGTCTTCTATAACTTAATCTAACCTTTCATCAATTCTCGAGATAATTTCTGCCTCCTCGACGATCAACATGACTTCCTGATTGGCGACTCCTCTTCCACCAACTTCGTTAGTGTCCTTGATCACTTTTACTCCTCTGTCTCTAAAGTTAATGAATGCTCTTTCCTCTTCCTAGATGTTTCCAAGGCCTTTGATTCACCGTCGTTCTCGGCAATTGAATCCGCCTTGTTAAGTCCTCAATCTTATCAATTATTATCTCAGACTCTGTTACACAACTGTAAAAGTCGGAAATAGTCACTCGTGGTCAGCCTTTATCCGGTCTGGAGTTCCTCAAGGCTCCGTACTTGGTCCTACATTATTTAACCTAACACTCGCTCAAGTGCAGGTTGAGGACAGCCTATTAAAGCTGCTCAAATATGCAGATGACATGGTAATTGTATTCAGCAACACTACAGCATCCAACTAATCACTACCTCTTATCTCTCAGCCTTTATCTTCGTTACACTCGCAGGTTAGCACAATCGGTCTTAAATTGAACCCGATAAGACTCGTTTGATGAAACTTACCTCTGACCCATTCTGCTCAAACCTAGGTACAAGTTGTCCCCTTGATATTGATTAAATTGACTCGGCCAAGCACCTTGGTATCTATTTTTCTAAATCGCTAGACTTCTCCCCATATCTTCAACATACTACCTCCAAACTCTTCAAGTGAGCCCATTTAATCTGCTTCAAAACTAATAATCCCACTCTCCAACTCACATTGTTTAAGGTCTATGTCCTACCCCTCATATTATACTCTAGCGAATTTTTTTGTCCTCTAACTCTAGCCTCCTCTTACGCCATCGAACAGATTTCTTCCAGATTTTTAATGCGAGTCTTCCCTCACGGCCAGAATTATCGGGAACGCCTACTCCTGGCTAACCTTCTTTCGCTATGGTTTACCCGTCACTTACGAGTCATTTCTTTCGTTCATAAGATCACAACTAGCCTATTACTATCTAAATTTGCTCACCCAAGTCACCACTATGTTAAAATCCATTGCAACTCTTCAATCCAATCTAACAACACTCCCATTATATTTAATAAAATCTATCGCTTTTCCAAAGCTACAAGTGTATTCAAAGCTCTAACAGCGGAAAAAAGCTCCTATCCCATCACTAATTTAGAAAGGTGGCTCACAATCACTTCTTTAACAAATTCCTATGCGAGGCACCTGATTGAAAGCGAAACTGGTTCCTCCGTAACCCATAACACTTCTTTCTATCCCTAGACTATTATCCAGTTTCGGAGCGTGAATTCCCTACTGGCTAGCCCATTCACCAATACCATTTCCATTCTCATTTTCATTGTACCGCATCCAAATATTGATTGCTATGCCACAATCTGCTCTACTAAGTCCCCTCTTTTTGTTTCAGCAAACAATCAAAAACTCAAAAAGCTTACTGGATCATCTGGCATTCATCGGACGCTGGTTTCTCTACGCTTTCCATCAGCCGCAACCTCGTTCCACTGAAGTCAATGATCCCTGCACGCGACACTGGCGTGGAGACTCGCTTCTATCTAGTCGATCATTCCTAGTCCAATGGAATCTTCATTCCATCAGAACAATCTATCACGAAGTTGATGGAAGGACCTCTCTTTTTCAACTCCCTCCTCCCCTATGGTTATATACTTTGCAAGTCACAATTGCATTCAACTTTACATATCATACTTTTGATTTGTTCCTCATCATTTCAATTTTTGGGCCCGTTGGCCATTGTTACCAAATAAATTTATTATTAATATTATTTATTATTATTACCAAAACTGAAATTACGCACAATTCAAAAGTATATATACTGTCAAGTATTTAAACAAAGAATGTTCTGGAAAATAAAAGAATAATTTCTTTTTAAATAAAATTCGTTTCAATCAGCCAAGATTATTTAAATTTATCAATAAATGTCACTTTAATTTTGTAGGATGAAATATCTTCCTCTACACATGTGCGACCTGGAAATATGTAAGTGTAATACATTTTCCATACATAAAAATATTAACTTGCTCACTAGGTTCAAACTGTGTCGCATTCCGTGTGGATTATTGTCCACGCCTGCTGTCTTATTTACGTTTTTATACAGACTGTTTCAATAGCACGGCTTGCCGACAGTAAAGTTAAACTCTTTTTGTTGCGCCTGTTGATTTCTACTTTTCCCAGACTTCTTGGAGTTGCGTCTGATCATTAGCAAGACTAACCAAAGCTTCAATACAGCATTTGTCCTATCCTACATCTTCTAATCTAATGGTTTGCGTTCATTTGCTCGGAAGATTACTAACCATCGTGCTGAACATAAATAAAAAGGTTCTAGAATGACTTCTGGACATCTGACTCTGCACTGATACACACAAAAGCAGGGAATTAGCCGGGAAATTGTTCCCTGGCCACCATAATTTTCTCGGAGGAAATATCTTCTTCTACATACACCACCTTCTCAAAAAACGACGGCTAATAATAGATGTAATCATTGTTCTTCGGCTGACGTTGTACTCCTCCTAAACGAGCTGTGCATAATGGTACCCCTGACGCCGACATCGCGCCTTGTACAGTTGTCACAGGCACTGCTAATTTGCCTGACGTTGACAGAAATTTATGATCTTGCAACTCGGTAGAACATGATGTCGATGTGTTCAACAACGCGTCTTGTGAAATTTGCTGCATCGAATTATGTGCCTGTGTCATTGGATTGCACACATCAGATTCGTCCAAGGAAGGATGGGCATTAAACTCATCTGGTAATTCAGTCCTGTCGTCAATCCAGATAAACTGGAGAATACAACGACCTAAAGTAACACAATACTCAATGCCATATACCTCTATGACGACTTTTTTGTCGGTCATCCTCTTGACCTTACATGGTCATTTGTAAAATGTTGTCAAGCAGTTCTTCCCATTTTAATTAGTTACATAAACACGCGAAGCCGATCTTAGATCAGAGGACACGTAGCACTTTGGTTTTTACTTTTCTAGTCTTGGTCGGAGCCAAACGACACATCTCATCTCTAAGTGCTCCTACAAACCAATAAATATAGCTAGAAGCCCATTCAAGACTACTTGAAATTTCTATTAGAAGATCTCTAGGAAAACTTAATGGTTCTCTATATACCAATTCTGCTATTGAAGTTCCTAATTGCGCCCTAAATCTGTTGCGCATGGCAAGTAATACTATAGGAAGATCGTGTATCCAGCTTGATCCATTAGTTCACCTTAACGCAGCTTTCAGTTCACGATGCAGTCTTCCTACCATCCCATTCACTCGTGGATTGTATGCGTTAGTATGCAATACATTTGTTCTCATGATATTGAGAGATCTTACGAAAAGCTCGGAGATAAATTGATTGTCGCGATCACTAGTGACTCAATTCGGAACTCTATAACGCGATATAAAATTATGTAGGAACGCTAACAAGACTTTTGTGCTGTCATATCTTTCAGAATCGCTACTTCGAATTGGCGACTAAATCAATCTAACATTGTTAGCGAATATTTTTGACCGTTGACTTCGGGCATTTCGAAAATGTCTGTGGGTACATGTCTGAACCGTCCAGTTGATATCCCAAAATTCTGTATCTCGGCAAATATGGTCGTGGTTGATTTCTGGACGTTTCGCATAACAACCACTTGTCACCCAGAAGTTTGCAAGCATATCCCAGTCTCTTGCAGAAAACTAACGTAAAGGGATCCAATCCTTACGCTTCCACGATTTGATTTACTAAACTGTTTGGATAATCATCTAAATTCTTCAATGGACCTTGATGTATCAGCTAGACATCTGCTTCATTCGGTCAGCTAAGTGCATGGGCTACCACATTCTCTTTACCAGCAATGTGTGACACAGTAAAATGGAACTCTGCTAACCGGGTAATTTGTGAATTCACCCTGCGAGAGTAATTAAGTCTCGTTCTTTTATCAAGTATGCTGATCAACGGCTTGTGATCTGTCAAAAATTTGAACTGATGACCATCTAAATAATGCTCAAAACGTAGCATTGCGACATACACAGCAAGAAGCTCTTTACCAAAAGTATCATACCGTTTTTCTCGATCATTAAGCTTTCGACTGTAAAACCCAATCGGTTTTTATATATCCTTGTCTCTTTGCTGAAGCACTGCCCCTATTGCAACATCTGAGGCATCTGTGATTAGCTCGAATGGCTTCACCCAATCTACAGGTTCTAGTGTAGTTATGTCACTTAGCATTTCGTGGGCCCTCTGGAATTTTTCTTTTTCTTCCTGACGCAAGTTTATAGGCCAATACTTCTTGATCGTGCTCTATTCACATGTGAGATGGCGTTTTACCGATCCTATAATTCCGGCTAGACCTGGAATGAATCGTCGGTAAAAGCCGATTATGCCCAAGAAACTTCGCAACTGGTGCACGGTCCGGGGCTCCGTTACGTCATTGATAGCTTGAATTTTATCTTCCAAAGTTTCAATTCCGTCTTTGGATAGAAAATGTCCAAGATACTTAACTGATGTGCATCCAATGTTATTCTTATTGGGTTTGACCAATAATCCATATTGTTCCAGCCTGGTCGAAATCGTTTCCAAATGCCTACGATGTTCATCGTCTGAGCGACTAAAAATTATTATGTCGTCTATATACACCCTCGCAAATTGACAATTCTGAAGGATTTCTTCAGCCAAACGCTGGAAAGTCTGACTGGCATTTTTCAAACAAAAAGGCTTTCGAAGAAATTCATACAATCCCCCTCTTGGAAATCTGACTGCGGTGAGTTTTATAGAACTTCCCTCCATCGATATCTGATAGTACGCTTTCCGGAGATCTAAAGTTGAATAAATTTCATATCCCATTATTTCTTGAGGCAGAGTACTCTGGTTAGGGAGAGGATGAGAATCACCCTTTGTCACTGAGTTTAATAGACGATAATTCCATCAAGCCCTACATTGTCCCGGTTCAGGTTTGGGAACCACCACTAATGGAGAAGCAGAATTGAAATTTGACCGTCTACAAATCCCCCCTTTGCGCAATTGGAGTAATTCAGACACAACTTGTAGCTTCTGTTGTGCCAATGATTGGACCTTTGGTGAACAGGGCAACGCAGCCACCAATTCTATTTGGCGTTCTACTCCTGTCTTCAATCCTGATCTCTTGGCACTGAAAGGTTTAAACACTACAAGGTGTTTTTCGATGATGTCGGTAAAGTCATGTGTGACCGTGGGACGGGGTAAAAGGACTGTTCTAACTGCCGAAGTGTTAAATTCAGTGTGTGTTAACACCCATACGCTTTCTGCGATAGTCCTAGTTTTACAATCTAAAGGCAGTTTGAATTGCGTCAAGAAAACCATCCCAATGATATAGTCCTTGACATCGGCTACAAGAAAGTTCCATGTGAAAGAAGATTTCTGGCCTAAGGTTACCGACAATACTTTCATCACTCTGACTCTTATCGGACTACCATTTGCGGCCCATAGTTGATAATCAAATTGTGGGGCAATTTGCTTCCACCACATCTGACGTAACTATGCTTAATTCAACACCTGTGTCGATGAGATATTCCAGTCCAGTTAATTCATCTGTGATACTGAATTTGTTGCTGGATAATTAGGTAATGTTTTCCAGATCTCCGCTTAGGAAGAATCTGACCCTCTTGCCTTCTTTATCGATGCTAATTGATCTTGTCGCATCTTTTGCTTTTGCCTTAAGTATGCCTTTTAAAGGCATGTCTGGAAGTCTTTGTGATGGAACCCCCCCTGCGGCTCCCACTAGCGGGGATTTTATCATTTATGCGGTGATAAATTCCTCTCTATCGGTTTAGTGCTTCCTTTTCATTTGGATCCACCTAAACGTGGCACATTGCACTTCATCCATATTCACAATGTGACTTACATCATCCGCGCGGCCCATCGAAGCGTTGACGCGAGTGACTCCCTCGACGTCTACTACTTCTATCTTGAATCAGAACTTGTGTAATAGCTCTCGCCATATCATTCATTTTGCGATGATTACCAGCATCTTTTCTACATATGTAGCGCACACTTTCTTGTAGCATCAGGATGGTTTCGGTATCTGTCCGACCTGGCTGCACCATAAGAGAATCTGCCGTTACAGCATGTACCTGTGTTTCCTGCTGTTTATACATCCCGTCTAGCCCTCTGAGTTTACTTGGCTAATCAACATTCATTGTTTCAAATACATCGAATGTGGCTCTAAGACTGGATGTTAGCTCAGCTGTAAAAATAGAATTCACAACATCTCTAGATATATTCAATCCGGAAGCTTTCATACAGAGGCGTTCATAAAACTCTGATGGTGGTTGACGCCTTATCTTTTCTAGGCGTAATAATTTGCACATTTTTGATGACCTTCCAGACTGATATCTCTGTTGAATTTCGGCCATTAGTAACTCAAGCCATTATACAGTTCTTCTTCTAGTTTCTCTTTCAATTTTTCCAAGATACTTCTGAATTTCTCTGTATTTAACTCAATACTTGTAAATTTCTCCATAGGTTTACAATCTGTTAGCTTTGAATATCATTTGGGCATCTCCGACCCAAATTGAAAGCTTTTCGGATTTATACGGTGATCGACTGAATATTTTTGGATCCTGGCGCGGTCACCTTATTTTGTGGAGGCTCCAAACCTTTTTGTAAAAGAGAACCCCATTTGAGTCTGATAAGCTAGAATTCTTGTTCACATCTATTAAGTTCATGCCTGCTATATCTTGAGCTAACTTGCTTGTGTCCTCAAACTAAAGATTAGCTTCCATGCTGATTAGAATTTAAATATTAATTTGATAACTTAGTGTTAGACAACGGACTGTGTACTTCTTACGTAGCAAAACACCCGATCAAATAACCTGGAAAATAAATAAGACGCGAAAAACATAATTATTAAATGACCTGTTCCAGAAGGTCCCCAATATGTACAATTCGAAAGACAAAATGATAGCAAGTGTATATTGTAAAAATCGAGTAATAATATTCGAAAATTGGTGAAAAAACAAATGCAGCTTGCTAAGGAAAGTCAGGCCAGTCAGATACAAATTATTGAAACTGAATTTACGCACATTTCAAAAAAATATATACTGTCAATTATTTAAACAAAGAATGTTCTAGAAAATAAACGAATAATTTATTCTTAAATAATATTCGTCTTAATCAGCCAAGGTGACATAAATTTCTCAATAAATGTCACTTTAATTCTGACGGAGAAAATATCTTCCGTTACACTCGTGCGGCCTGGAAATATGTAAGTGTAATGAATTTTCCATACATAATAACATTAAGTTGCTGACTAGTTGCAAACTGTGTTGCATTCCGTGTGGATTATTTTCCACGCCTGCTCTCTTATATACGTTTTTATGCAGGTTGTTTCACTAGCACGGCTTGTCGACAATAAAGTTAAGCTCGTTTTGATGTGCCTTTTGATTTCTACTGTTACCAGTCTTCTTGGTGTTGCGGCAGATCATCAGCAAGACTTTGCTAGGCTTCAATACAGCATTTGTACCATCCTACATCTTCTAATCTAATGGTTTGTTTTCATTCGCTCGGAAGATTACTAACCATCGTACTGAACTTAAAAAGCAAGTTTCTAGAATGACTTCTGGACATCTGTTTCTGTTCTGGTACACACAAAAGCACGGAAGTAGCCGGAAAATTGTTCTATGGCCACCTTTGTTGCCACCTTTGTTGCCACCAGCAGTACCAATCACATTGTTAAATATGAAATGTTATTCAGAACTCTTGCTGATGCGTTGCGAAACTGATGTAAGCTCATGGCTTGCATTTCTTATGTAAGTGTCTCGTGAGATTATAAGAAGCTACAGCAAAAATGGTGTAGAGGAAGATATTTACTTCGATAAAATTTAAGTAACTTTTATTGATAAATTTAAACCACCTTGGCTGATTGAAACGAATATTATTAAAAATAAAATATTAGTTTAATTTCAAGAACATCCCTTGCTTAAATACTTGCAGTATATATATTTTGAACTGTGCGAAATTCGAGTTTCTGTATTTTGTAACTGTTCTGGCTTGTTTTTCTCTAGCTAGCTATATTTGACACTTTACTTCCTTGTTTGGCTTTACAAATCATGGTCTTCTCAATATAAGCCGGCAGCGAATATGTGTTTTTATTAGTGCATATAAGGAAAGTTCAGGAAAAAATGTAATTTAAAAATTATCGTTATCAAGTCTAACCTCGTTCCAAAATATACACACGAATGTAGTGTTGTGTTAAAAGTATACAGTCATTCCCTTATTACTAGATTAATCAAATATATATTAAAATGTGACTAACATGGAGGATAATCTTAAATTTGAAGTAACTGACAATTAAACTCAAGATATTTTAGGCAGAAACTTAAAAGATATGGAAGAGAATAGAATAGAATAGAATAGAATAGAATAGAATAGAATAGAATAGAATAGAATAGAATAGTATGGAAGAGAATAGAATAGAATAGAATAGAATAGAATAGAATAGAATAGAATAGAATAGAATAGACAAGAATAGAATAGAATAGAATAGAATAGAATAGAATAGAATATAATAGAATACAATAGAATATAATAGAATCGAATAGAAGAGAATAGAATAGAATAGAATAGAATAGAATATAATAGTATAGAATGGAATAGAATAGAATAGAAAATAGAATAGAATAGAATAGAATAGATTAGAATAGAATAGAGTAGAATAGAATAGAAAAATAGAATAGAGTAAAGTATAACAGAATAGAATAGAATAGAGCAGAATATAATAGAATAGAATAGAATAGAATAGAATAGAATAGAATAGAATAGAATAGAACAGAGAAGAATAGAATAGAATAGAATAGAATAGAATAGAATAGAAAAGAATAGAATAGAATAAAAAGAATAGAACAGAATAGAACAGAATGGAATAGAATAGAATAGAGTAGAAAAGAATAGAGTAGAATAGAATAGAAGAGAATAGAAGAGAATAGAATAGAATAGAATTGAATAGAATAGAATAGAATAGAATAGAATAGAATAGAATAGAATAGAATAGAATAGAATAGAATAGAATAGAATAGAATAGAATAGAATAGAATAGAATAAAATAGAATAGAATAAAATAGAATAGAATAGAAAAGAATAGAATAGAATAGAATAGAATGGAATAGAAAAGCATAGAATAGAATAGAACAGAACAGAACAGAATAGAACAGAACAGAATAGAACAGAATAGTATAGAATACAATAGAATAGAATAGAATAGAATAGAATATAATAGAATAGAATAGAATAGAATAGAATAGAATATAGTATAGTAGAATAAAATACAATATAATAGAATAGAAAAGAATAGAATACAATAGAATAGACCATAATAGCATAGAATAGAATAGAATATAGTAGAATAGAATAGAATAGAATAGAATAGAATAGAACAGAACAGAGTAGAATGGAATAGAATAGAACACAATGGAATAGAGTAGAATAGAACAGAATAGAACAGAATAGAATAGAGTAGAATAGAATGGAATAGAATAGAATAAAATAGAATAGAATAGAATAGAATAGAATAGAATAGAATAGAATAGAATAGAATAGAATAGAATAGAATTGAATAGAGTAGAATAGAACAGAATTGAATAGAATAGAATAGAATAGAATAGAATAAAATAGAATAGAATAGAATAGAATAGAATAAAATAGAACAGAACAGAATAGAATAGAACAGAATAGAATATAATAGAATAGAATAGAACAGAATAGAACAGAATAGAATAGAATAGAATAGAATAGAATAGAATAGAATAGAATAGAATAGAATAGAATAGAATAGAACAGAACAGAAAAAGTATAGAAAAGAATAGAATAGAATAGAATAGAATAGAATAGAATAGAATAGAATAGAATAGAACAGAATAGAATAGAATAGAATAGAATAGAATTGAATTGAATAGAACAGAATAGAATAGAATAGAATAGAATAGAATAGAA
>JAQBSW010004787.1:0-64810 GCA_029291075.1 Eudiplozoon nipponicum
TACTACTAGACACTGCAGCACAACAAATTTCCTCCGCATTTCCCGGAAAATGCAATTTTCGGTCCTAATAACGTCCATCACAATAACTGTCTCATTATTTACGGACTTCAACTACTTCGTAACGTCGCACGGCATTTGCTTGCAGCCGCGGCGTTTACTAATTGGCAACGACACCAGGATACGAGGATAGTACTCTTTTTAGACTTATTTTTATATCACAAAACTTTTGGCATTTTCTATTTATTATCGTGTTTGTGAATATTTCTTAAGTCAAGGCCTTTAAGGCATTTTTTTATTGGGATGCAAATTTTGTTTGAAGGAGTTTTCTGACGTTCAAAACTATTCTCTCCTATGTACAAACTGTGCCACGCCGTGTATTTAGTCAGTAAATCGCTCATACACAGATTTGAATTCTGATTTTGTGGAAGCAGATTTCATCAGTTTTCTGTGTGCGTCGAAGCAGATCTCGTCAGTTTCAACTATGGAAGCAGATTTTGGTAAGCGCTTAGTTAATAATTGTAATTTTTATAGGGCACGTATTAAAATTTTTTAAATATGCTATCTAATGTTCTTTAAGTCATTTCCAAATATGAATACCCTGAATTCTAAGTTTGCTCAGTGTCCATCCGCCAGTCTCACATCTGATGACGCTAGGCTATCCACTTTGGAGAGATGAATTTCAGATTTGAGTGTGGAGGAAAATAAATCCTCCGCCAGATATAAAGTAACATTAACTGATAAACTTAAACCACCATGGCTGATCGAAACAAATTTTATTTAAAAAGAATTTTTTTCTTTTTATTTTCCAGAACATTCTTTGTTTAAATACTTGACTTTGAATTGTGCGCCATTTTTCAGTTTTCGAGTGTCACGCACCTCGACTGGTTGTACCATCTGTTGATCTGCTGCTATTTTAAACATTTTTCTCTAGTAACACGAATACATATTAACAATATATTTCTGCTATAATTGTCTTATATTCTGTTATGGAAGCACACATAGAAGGGACGTTCTGGAACAGGTAATTTGATTATTCTGTTGTTCACGTATATCTCCTTCCAGATTATTTGTTCGGGAATTTGAGCGAGATAACTTTCGCATATCGATTGCCTAATATTAAGTGTAGATTTAATTATTAAACTAACCATACATGGAGGCTAATATTATGTAGGGGTCGATTTCCGGGGTTGCTTTCTTGTTCGTGAATTTTTGACCCGTCCTACATATCAATGGTGGCTATTATTACTACCCGTGCGCCTAATCAGTCTCTGATCTTTTTCGGATGGTTGATGTGAGAAAGCAAAAACATCTGGTCATACGTAAATTAGATATAATGTTGCAAATAGCAATATAATTCACAGTTAGTCCAAATTGTATATATGTTTGTCAGCTGCAAAAACAGATTTTTATGCAAAATAGGCCTCAAACACCATTCACAGTTAAACTAAATTGTCCGTCTCCTAGACGGCAAAGATTAAACTGATTTATGTTTATAAAGTGAAATGTTTTGCACACAAGAAATTATTCTTACACAAATGTCTGGATTGGAATGAATATAGTCAAATGATTGAAAATACATGATAACATGAACATAGTAAAATGATTTATGTTTATAAAGAAAAATGTTTTGCACATAAATAGTTATTCTCTGAAATTCGGAATGGCACAGTTAACTGATATCAGTAAAATTGTTAATAATCCAACTGAGCGGAATAAATTCACTGTGACACAATAGTCCGCCGCGTGATCCTCGCGGATCGCGCGCGGTTCTGTTTCTTTAATAAAAACACTGTTAATTCCAAATAAAATTGCAATTCAAGAAATATCGATTAAAACTGATTGAAAGTAACAGAGATTGTTCCTAAAATCACAGTTAAGAGAAATATTGTGTAAGAACAGAGCTAGAAAATTTGACCTTTAAGAGCACAGCGTTTGTAAAAATCGACCTTCGTTGGGTTGTAACACGGAGCCGCGTGTTACAATTAAATTTGAGGACACAAGTAGGTTAGTACAGGATATTGCGGATTTGAATTTAGCAGATGCAAATGGAACTATAAGCATATCAGACTCTACTGTAAATTTTAGGACTTCAAGCGATCTGGCATCTATGGGGCTCTCAGACACGAATAGGTTAGGAGCCTCTACAATTTCCGTGTATTAATCTCACGGGTGTTCTCAAGGTTACTAACTATTTCTGCTTGCCTGATGGCTTCAGTTTATGGTACATAAAACTCTACTCTAAGACGCTACATGTATTTCAAGTGAATTATAATTTTTGTAATAATTTTTCTAATATTAATTAGTGTTTTGTTGTGCCTAATTGAACCGCACTTTTTTAAATATCGTCCTTATTCAAATGTTTTTGTAAATTTATATACATGTGTCATCTGTTTTTAGTTTTTTAACCGTATTTTTTTTAATATTACGAATCAAGACTATATGGTTAGTTTTATTCGATAATTGCCGCAGGCTTTTACAGCTCATCAATATCAACCTGAAACGAAGAAGAAGACTTTTCGTACATTATCGCTTATATGTGAAGATGAATCGCTTTCTGATTCCCAATTAAAAGCATATCAAACTCGTATTCAGTATGCTGAATTATTTTTTAATTCGTTAGGGAATACCGTAGTTTTCTTGAATCTGTTAGTAGGTTGGCGTTGTGTGGAAACGTTTGCATTACGGAAGAAGCTGTCGTGATCGGTGAAAATGGTCTTTTGACTGGCGAATCACTCAATGCTCTGCAACATGCTGGGGCTATTTCTGTTTACAATACATTACAGCAAAATAATTGGGAATACCCTTTGCCAGATGGTAAGATTATTCCGTGTTTTTATTTCAGATGGTGAGGTTGCCCTTGTTAAGTCACACACGTTTATTCCGGATGAATTTCTTGACTCCGAAAAACCAATTCGTGCCGATTGGCCTGCCATACACGTTTCTGAATGTTTTGTTGAAGGTGAACGTGCGAAACTACATGGGTCGGTTAAACCTTTGCGAACATTCCTTCCTCCATCAGTAGTCTTCAGAAATGCGGCCGATATTGATGAAGAAAATTCAGAGCCTGAGCAAATAACATCTCACAATGCATCTGATGAGGTTGGTCTTGAAATTGTGTCAACAGTTACTGGCATCTCTGTTAAGAAAACTAGGCGTGATGGAAAAGGAGGTTGGTTAGATATTTAATTTTTCTCATTTCACGTTTATATTGGAATTGTTTTTTCAACTTGCAATAGCTGAGTGCAAAAGAAAAATTTTATTAGCGAGTAGTTATCTATGAGATCATACAGTAATTATAATAATATGATTTGAAATAACGAGCTAAACTTTCGGAGTTTAAAATATAAAAATGTGGAGAGAATACAAAAATGGATTGTCCTTGTGGAGAAGGGGGTAGTAGTCGACAGTTGAAACAAACGTTTGAAATTAACACCCAGTCACTGTTGTTCGCTTTGATGGATGTACATTTGTATGTAATTTTCAACTATTATTATTATTTATTCTTGTTAACTTAATTCTAAGCCAAAATACGCCACGTGGCCGTATCTAGTGTGTCGTCAGCATTTATTACGAAATTAGCCGTTAGCCAGTGTGAACCAAGCGGCTTAAACTAAATTGCACATTTCTATTATTAGTTTGTCTTTATTTTGTATTGTTTACCGAGGTAACGTTGAAAATAATAACTGGGAGCTATCACATTTCAGTCAAAACAACCAGATAAAATTTATCAGGTAGTCCGAAACGTCCTTATTGGTCACTCATAAAGTACTTCTTGAGCGCTATGGATAAGTTGGTACGCTGGAGAAAACGTGCCTCGGTTCGAGGCTATATCGCAACAATTTTCACAAGCACTCAATGAATGCCCAATAAAGACGAAACCAGAAACTTAATGAAATGCATTTGCTATCTTGTGCAGCGCTTATATATAAATATGTATTGAAAACAAAACACATTGCATAATCGCGAGGATGCTTATTGTGAATAAAAGCCGTTTTACTTTGAGAATACTAATTACAATTTTTCACTTGTATCCATTCTTGATTTGAATTTGTTTAAGTGATTAAAATCCAGTTTGCTTTTCAGCTTTATTTGTATTTAGTAGCAACTGTCATACGTTTGCCTGTGGTTGCTTGCATGCTGATCTGTGAGTGCATATGTTGGTGTAGGGCTCGGCCTTTGAGATTGATTATTCTTGTGTATATTGATTGAGTTTTAGCCATACAAGAATAACGAAATTTTAGACAAATTTTTTTACATAGTAGGAATGACCGCTTCGTGCACACAGGCACATATTTCTACGTATTCACAAAAAAACACGAAATTTATAGCCAACAATCTCACGAATGCTGAAAATAAATACGCAAGCATAAACTTGTTTCTTCAATGTGTTTTATTTTAATAAAAGTTATTCATGAGTCGTGGACAATATAAAGAATATATAATGTATCTGTGATTATTCATTATGAAGAAAGACACGCAGTTGTATAGATTTTGGTAAGATCTTGGTAAAAATATTTCGTATAATTATAATTATACAACAACGTAAATTTCACATTGAGTAAACATGGCTGTCCAAATGAACGAATAAAAGTTCGTCAAGCTTTGATAATAGATATTACATGCATGGGTGGTATTAGTTTTATATTGGCGGGTTGTCTAGTGTGACCATTTATGTTAATTGTTTTTATGTGACATATGGTCATTCTTTTAGTATCACCTTGTTGCATATCTAAGCTTAGAATACCGTCTAGTTGAGCAAATATTGCACATTTGTTTCCTGTGCAGATGCTCTTTCTTTCTTTAAAAAAACTTGTTTTGCATTGATTTAGTGCGCGGGTTTTGTGATAAGTATACAGCTTTCGTTTCTAGAAATGTCCATAGTTTTTTGCACCATGACACATGCTTCTTGCCTGTTGTTGTGCTCATCTGATTTTATTGTTGCTCCTTCTGTTGCTACTCATATATTTGGTGATGTTTTTAAAAATTGATTTTATTGTGCTTGACGAAAAGGTAATTTCCTCTAACTGATACATAAGCCTTCCACATTCTGTTGTCGATTTGACTTTGTTGTTGCATTTCTTGTTACTGAATACACTTGATGCTTTCCTTCATTCGCGGCTAGTCGAATGATATATTGTGTTGGGGAAATTTCTGAAAGAGGTTAGCTGTGCTCAAGTGGTAGTTTAAATGATTAATCATTATTGTTTAATAGGATGATACTACTTCTTTCTGAATCAACGCCTGGTTCAAATGTTTATAGATTTTATTTGTTAGCTTTTTCCTAGTTCTTCCAATCTGTTATTTAGCGCACATGCATTTGAACTTGTAAACAAAATAAATTTTGAGAATTAAGGCAGTTGATCGTTAGCGTTCATAGACATCATGTGCGCATCGAAAGTGTTTACTGCAACATTTGTACAGTTTCTTTAAATCAGGTTAGCGTGCTTGAAGTAAACATCCATCCCACTTTATTTAACCTGTCGTCGAACAACATAACGAAACTACTGCCAGTTGTTCGACGACTGGTTAAATAAAATGGAATTGGTGTTTACATCAAGTTCGCAAACTTGATTTAAAGAATTGTTACCACCAACTGCGCAATCAATTATTGCTTATTTGGACAGTTTGTTTTAACCAACCGGTTTATTCTTCTATTTATTGTCGATACTCGAAGATCTCCACAGAAAGATAAGTTTAGATTGACTTTTCTGGTATGTGATCCAAGCGAGGTCTTATGTTACTATTAATTGATTTTTCAAGGTTGTTCATTTACAAGATATTATTCAAATTCTCTAACTCTTCTTCGATCTTGTGCTCGGAACGCATCTTCCTAATTCTATTTACTGGGTTCTCCTTGAAAAATTTTAACATGCCGTTGGGATGAATGTTTTCTGTGTGAATGTGAATTTACGATTCAACGAACCTTCTTAAAACTTGATTTTATATCATTGACACAATTGGCCTGGTGTCTGTTTTCTGGAGACAGTTCGAGGTGGCTAGTTAGAACTTGGTGGATTTCCAATTCTGCCATAAGTAATGCTAATTTTTTATTTCCGGAAATATATATGATCAAAGTTCAGCCATGAAACCTTACTTCGATATCAATGCGTAGGTAGTATGGTATCTGTCATATATTGGCAGATCAAAAGTGGCTTTTCGGAACTAAAAGTCGAAGGAGATACTGCATAATCTCCAATTGAAGGATAGAGTCATTAAAACAGGCGAAGTGTAAATAAAACTTGTCTGTTGTGTGGAAGGAGTGGCTCAGTGGCTCAGTGCAAAATTCAAAACAAATACGCCTCGGTCGTGGAAAGTACTTGAGGAGATTCAAATAAGGACTAAACCGATCTATTTAATGATTTATCTTAATTGCAAAATGCGCTGCTTAGTTTAGTGTGGCGACATTATTCTGAACTCATGTATATTTATAAATTCCTGTTGTTTGTTTATCTGACGTTTTTGGTGTCGTTATTTTAATTATTTTAACAGACCTATGAAGTTATTTCAAACTTTTAAAGTAAGGATATAAAGTATTTTCCCGCTTTATGACGATAATATTTTTCCGATCTACTACCCTTTCATCATTGATTCACTTATCAATTACTGTGTTTTTGTATGTAATTGCTCCACAGTTGAATATTTGACTTTGGAGGATTTCTTTTTCGGTCAAGAGGAAGGCAGTGCAGATTATTCAGAGGAAAAGGCTGAATTTCGTTTTAAATGTGCTGTATGCCAAAGATTATTCTACTCTAACCTGCGTCTCATGCATCATATACTCGGGCATGTTGATGAGCTACTTCAATCTTTTTTGGCTTTTGGCAGCGTTAATCAATGTCGTACATGTCATCAGATCTTCTCCAACTCTTCTGAGCTCATAACTCATGCGGAGCAGGTGAGAGCATTTTTCTTAGCTGTCTCTCTCGTTATTGTAAATCTCACTAATAATTTGTGTCTAAATTATTATTTTTGTCGTTATATATATATAGCCTCTTATGTGAAACATTATTCACTTTTGGCTTTTGTATGGCTGTGCATGATGATGAGGATGATGATGAGCTGCAAAATAATAAGTTGTTAATGGGGAGTGCCTTATGATGGGGAAGATCTTATTCAGCTGTAGTTACTCAGCAAGGTTATTCACAGATAAGACAACTTTGACCTATATAGGAACATTATGTACGAAAAGACGTTCAGGAAAAAGGCAGAATTACCTTACTTAAAAATTTTTGTCTACAAAATAGTTGAAGTACACGAGTAAATCCTTTAATCAATGCACATAACTAAAAATGAGTCACCTGATAAAATTGATTATTTCAAATAACCTCTCTGATTTCGGTAGTGTAGACGATCGGTCTGAAATTCACTGAAACATCCTTATGAGTTTATTCGACCCCAGCTTCAATTTGGAATTTCATTTATCACATTTAGATTGACTTCTGTTTCATCTGATGTATCATCCAGATGCTAAAATTTGGCTTTATTGCTTAATAATTCTCCATATTATGCATGCCGTTTGATTTTGTTCATAGAAAATGTTATACGCGGCAGGATAGGTAAAAGTTACGCGTGCGACATTAGCTGCTGTTTTCAGATCAATGGTTTTCTTCCCGATATTTCGTCATTTACTCCGAAATTCCTTTCTACAGGTCCGTTCATCCCAATACCTTTATACAAGTAATAAAACAAGTACAAATTTTGTTTAAATAGTTTTATTTGTACTTCTTGTTAGATTGCGTAACCATTACTGATGTTTCCATGGATCGACGGTCGTCACGAAAAGCATTCGGCTTAATTGACTTACATGTATGCGCCTGTCCATCAAATTTGCTATGATCCTATAAAAAATTTTTGTTTGATTTGTTTGCATTTCTTCTGATACTTTTGAGTCTATTGAAATATTTTTCGTCAATGTATGCTATTCAGCGCATTTACACGACCTCGGATGTAATTAATGATCAACTAAATTAGCCCATGGTACTCAATGCTCAAATTCAGTCTCATCGTCATCATCATAGACCGCAAAACAACATGCCTTAGTAGTCTATGCTTCTCTGCTACGGCATAAGGAATAATGTAATGATATGAATAATAAATTAAAACAAAAGAATTTTTATGAGCTTTAAATGAAAGGAGAAAGTTTACTCAAATGGAAATACATAAGTAGCACACAAAAAATAGGCAACATAGACCACTAAACAACAAGATTTAGGTCAAGTTGACTTTAAGACATGGCGACATCAGCAATGCAGCTTCCTTGCATTTTTCACTATGTCGCTTTAAAAGTACCAAGAGATACGTTCCCGTATACAGCTAACAGGAATGTGGTCGATCTAAATACAGTGAAATTTTTATTTTTCAATTTTTTCCGGTTACATTGCTACGCTTTTTATATATAAATATAAAAATATATAAATATATATGCAGTTAAAAAGTGTAAAACCGAAAACTTTAGATCTTAAGGGTTTGTATAAGTTTCAATTTCTAAATGAATGTTATGTAAAAGGCCGCGGTTTTTTCTTCTCAGCTCATTGGTATTTATACTCTTTAACATATTTTCCTATGACTTAACTTGTTCCTAACTCTTGTCTATAATAATCGACGAATAAGGAGCACCCTTTTGCCAACATAAATTTGATGCTCGGCAGTCCAGAGCATCCAAACGCGTCGA
This sequence comes from Eudiplozoon nipponicum, assembly GCA_029291075.1. Taxonomy (NCBI): domain Eukaryota; kingdom Metazoa; phylum Platyhelminthes; class Monogenea; order Mazocraeidea; family Diplozoidae; genus Eudiplozoon; species Eudiplozoon nipponicum. The sequence goes on from JAQBSW010004787.1 coordinate 8,669, forward strand.
GTGGCAACTCAGTTTCTTCTGGTATTAATCTTACACCTGGTACAAACTTGAATGCCTCGGCTGTCTTCTCGTCTCCGACGGGCGCCAATACAGCTTTGCCACAAGCATCGGCGAATTCCGAAATTGCTGATGCATTTTGCTCTACAAGCGGAGCTGGCGCGGCAACGGCCTCACAACTGCTTATGCAACAACAGCTGCAACAAAGAACCAGTTCTGAGCTCGGTTCCGCGATGCGTGTTGGTACCGATGGAGTTGGGGCCATTTCAAATAGTCAACCATCGGTTGCTGTGGAAACGTTGCTTGCTGGTAGGTAACCGAGTTTTTACCTGATATGCGTTTTGACTAACGCAGTTAGTTTTCCAGTAATTTTCTTTCTTTAACAAAATATTTCGGTTTCCTCTATTGGTGGCCTTCTTCAGTTGGTCCATTCTCACTAGTTTTACAAAAACAAACTAATGAAGCAAGTTTGTTCTGTAAAACTGGTGAGGATGGACCAACTGAAGAAGACAACCGAAATATTTTGTTATAGGAAGGAAACTACTGGAAAACTAACTGCGTTAGTCAAAACGCAGATCAGTTAATTTCGATTAATCCAGTTTCGCAAAATTATTTTACTTTTAGAGGTAACCGAGTTAGTTGTCAGATCAAGATTGGATTCTCATTTAAGTAATTATGACAAAGTTGTCGCACTTTCTAGGAATTATTAGCTGATAAACTTTTGAATTTTAGAATTTGTTTCTGTTTATCAAATCAATGCTTAGTATTTGTGCAAAACGTCGAGATTGGTCTACGCTCATTGACCAATAAGACGCTTTAATTAATGCAAAATGCACACGAGATCTATTATGGAAGTAACTATTATGGGCTGCCCGTTCTGAGGTCTTAACTTATATATATCAAGATTAAGATGTTATCAATGATTTACATGCTCACGCCATGAGGAGGAATTGCAACTACACGGAGAGATTCGATTTTTTTTCCAGTTTAACATGCTTACCGCTCAGACATTATGACTAATTGCCCACAATTGATGCCTGAACTTGGACCGATTAGTTAATCTCTGTATTCGCTTTGTTGGGTTTAGGTAATTTCAAACAAACAAACAAAATTTACAAGCCGACCAATTCTATCTATCTTTGGAGTTCGATCACCGTTGCACCTTGCTATGCAATCGCAATTGCGTTAATGATAGAATTTTGTGAGATGGCCAAATTTTACATCCTGCTTGCCAAGCTACAGAGGAAACTCCGGTTAGTGGCTGGAATCCCGGTGGTGTTAGGGCAACCATCAGCCGGATGCTAATTTTTGCGTTATCCGTTACTTGATCATACTGCACCGTGTCCAGACTAACCATGAGTGGGCGAGAATATATGAGCCTGGTGCCATATGTTGTTAAGTAGAGAGGGTTCGTCAATTCTGTCTAATTGACATAGCCTTCTCTTGATTCCATCACTGTTGAGATCTAGATCACCTTTTCGATATGTAATACTTTGATTTACTGTCTATATGGCATAATTACCTAATTTATGCCATGTCTCACACAAAATTGTTTCCTGATACTATTCAATGAATACTTTTCTGTACCAATTGTCTGGTTTTGTCATAATTCCACAGTTGACCATACTAATAAACACTTACTCATATTCCAGTTGTACACGTTTAATTTAAGCTGCTCCATTTATACCTATGCCGACACAGCTAAGAGGCTATGTTAATTAAATTTTGTTGCAATAATATAAGTAGATGTTCCTAAACGTGCGAAGTACTTAAGTAGCCGTTATAGATGGTTTGGTCTTATTCAGGAATGTTGATCATTGGGAACGTATGGCAGCTCTGACCCTGCACGTATTTGCTGTAGATTTTCACTCACATATCCCGGAAAACCACATAAAATTAACCTCAATTTTATGTAGGAAAACTCGAACAGCCGTCATTCTAACAAAAATGTGAAGCTGGTCTAAAATCGATGCTATTTAGTCTTGAATATTCGAGCATACTTTGGACAAAGATGCATGTTGCAGGTACCGCTGTGTGTGGCATTATAAAGTATGTACATGATTGAAATTATGCGCCAAATTAATGCTAGCTCGGTTAATCTACAGGACGCTAACTAAGCGTCGAATTATAGTTCTTTATTGGAAACCTGTGCAGTATGGCGTCGAACCGAGGTCAGTGGCGATATTGCTGCAAATTTAACTGTGATGTTTGATCGTTTTTTATGAAGCGATATAGTGAAGGCGACACGGGGGGCTACACCATCGACGTTGTCTTACCTTGAAGGTGTCTTGGCCATAATTGAGTTTGTAGGGGTCTAAGGTGCTTTATTTCGGTGTGTTATCTAGGTACGTACTTCCATTTGAATTAGATCGTCCTCTTCATAACTTGTTCCAATATGATTTTTTTAAAATTTAAATATATTTCTCAATGTTGTTCTCCAGTGTGTTTTTTGAACATTTTATTTGTCTCGTGGTTACAACAATTGCTAAATGCTTTGGCATCGCTGTCGTTGTTGATGTTAATAGATTTATATCTATGTCTAGCTAATCTCACAATGACTACTGACGCTTCACTAGGTAGGCGCACGTAGAGTACGAGTGTGAGCATGTCTATAACTGCTAATTATTCGATTAAATATAAATAAATAAATGTATACATCCAGCTATGTGAAACAACAATGACTGAACGTTTATTTACCCTTTGCAATGAGAAAACTAATTGGTCTACTATTTCTAGAGGTTTTTGCGTGGAAAAGTATTGCATATTTACCAGTAGCGAGAGCGTATCGGCGTAAGTGAGCAAAAACTTAGTAAAATGGATAGTTTAATTAATTTTTGCAGGTACAATAAATGGAAGTCAGAGATTAAACTGAAGAAACAACGAGCATTGTAAGAAAAAGGGATAATTGCAATGAAAGCCCACTACTTGATATTGGCTCTAAATTAATAAATACAATAATTTACAAAGAAATCAAGGTTGACATTTAAATGGATGGTGCAGTAAATAACTGGTGAACAAGTTATAAATTCATGAAGCAATATATAAGTTAATGATAACCCATTGATTCTAATCGTTTGCTGGTACTAGTGTCTGATTCCGATCCCTGCAATCATCGCTTCTTACCATTAGATAGTATTGTGTTCCATTTTAAATCTGGTGATATTCCCGCCTATATTACATTCATATTTGCAGTTTTTGACTTAATTTTTAATAGATTCTTACATACCTACCACTACGTGCCTACAATAATCCAACTTAATTGTGTACCCAGTCTCCAATGACTGGTGTTCCAAATCAAATCTAAGACAATGATCACACTTCTTTGTATTTTTCTTTTCTCACTATGATGTTTCGTACGGCTTCACCAACATACATTAACTTCTGCTTTAGAGCTTTACTACTTTTTAATCATTTGTTTTTACGTGACAATTTATTTCCACTTTATTGTATTTATTAACTTAGTGCCTTTTATTAAGTGAAACACTTGTTAATCGGCTTTCATAGTGCTTTTCGTATTTCCTTACTGCGATCATATTTTGTGAGATAATGTTATTAATTTTCTAGTCTGGACTTCATTTATTATTCATTATGCTATTTGTTTTACAAACCTATTTCCATTTTGCTATTGCTGTTTTTGGATCAGTTTCCGTTTTCCCTCGTGTCTAGTTGCGTCATTGCACATAGCAGGAAAGGAGTAAATGGTCTGAAACTTGCAGACTAAATTCACACTCAGTATCCATCGTTTCACTTAAATCGATTTACGCATGTATGTTACTGAATTCAAATGAATACTAATAGACACACACAATCTAAACGCGCCTATCTAGTCACACATCAGTAGCTGTTATCAGATTAGCCTGTCATAAATATCAATGGAATAGTTACAACTAAATAGCACATTTGCTGTATTTGTTTGCCTTTTCCTATGCCGCGTTTTGCGTACGCAGATTCTAGCTTTGACCAACAGTTTCACAAAGATCCGATTGATCACAATTTCCATTCCTTTTTGTCTTCAACTGGGCTAAGTTTGTATTCATCCCAATGGAAATGCGGTTCTATCACATCTTTGTTTACTGGCGACGTTTCAATGCTTCTTTTCCAGCACCATTCTCAGGCAACTATACACAGTGCAATACTCACAATAGCATATTTAAGCACACGTGCTCTTTGTGAAACTGTTGGTGCAAAGCTAGAATCCGCGTACACAAAACGCGGTATTGGAAAATATGAAGCTGGCACTCCGCAATCAAATTTAAAAAAATACTTGTTTGCCTTTGTTTGTCTAATTAGCTGTGGAATGATGAGAGGAACCAGAGAGGATATTGAGCCCTCTTTCAATATTAAGTTGACAGTGGCAATTTGGAATTGTTTTATAACCGATTTATTTAGGCCGGGTTGCCGAAGTAAAGGACGCGTCAAATTGTTCTGAAGCTCCTGGTGATACTAGCAAATCAAATTGTATCGGTGGTGGCAATGTGACCACAACAAGTCTGCGACTAGTAGAGCCATCCGCCTTTTCTTGTCGTATTTGCGGCCGTGAAACTGCCAGTGAGCTGGCGCTGGCTCACCATCTTCAGTCTGCACACAGACAGCGTGAAATGCCGTACGTATGCAGATTGTGCAACTTCCGCACGAGCATGTATGATGGCCTTATTGAACACTTTAAAAAGGTATGCTGCATTGTACCGTTGCCACGAAGTCTTCCTTTTTATAGTTTTTAATTTATTAGTTTACACACCCATGGTGCATGAATGGTTCTTTTTTAATTTTCTTTTAATAAGGCATATAAACACAATGCTATCATCATCATCATCTTTACATTTACTTTTGGCAAATAGACGAATAAAATATCTGATTTTTTGTTTTCTAGTAAGCTCATTTAAAAGGGGTTAATCTAATAATAAAAGCTATAAGACATTTGTAATTTACGTACCTCTTCCCTCAATACTAAAACATTCTCAATTACGTCAGACGTTTATAGTAATCAAATGTTTTCTGAAAAATAGTCAATTCCTGAATTATTTATCAAGTATCTTATCATTCATTAATTTAACAAATGGTTTTGGGTAATGTTTTAAATCCAGTTTTATGTTGTTAAGATGAAATCGGTACTTAATTTGTGTACGTGAAATATTTCTTTTATATTTGTTATACTCGGTGATTGATCATATGTTTATCTTCCGCCTGTTTGTGTTGTTCCTTTGTCTTTAGACACACGGTAACTCCAACCATTTACTGTGTGCATATTGTTTACGTATTTTCACTCCGACTGATGCCCGAGGTTTGCCCTCCGCAACTTCATCGCATGATGTCACCACTTCCGGCTTACCAAGTTGTGGTGTTAGCACCATTGGACTGGGCGCTGGAGTTGGACAGACGCAGGTTTATCTGCAACATCTTCGCATGCATCAAGTGCGTCACTCCATCAGGTGGTGTTCATCTTGTCGACTGACTTTCACTAACAAATCTGACTATCAAGTTCATCGGAAGTTAGACCATAAGGCGGGCTCAGCTAGCACTCCAGCAGGTAGTGGGAGTGGAGTTCCAGCCTCGGTTGCCGATAATTCGACTGACGGTTTAGAATCACATCCACCGGCATCAATTTCGGAGGTAATATGAAATGCACATGCCTATTATGGGATCTTGGGTTGTCGATCGTGTCCCATTGTAGCCATCATCTGTTTAAGAACCTCGGGTTGCACACAAGGGTAACTGTTGCACACTCAAAATTCCGAACTGCATTTCACCCCAGCTGCGTTTGTGTGTAATAAAAGGGTTTTCAATAGTGGACTGGATGATTTGAGACAATAATTTATAGCGTATTTATACGCTTGGCAAATATGGCGAATGTAATATCAGTTTAGAAATAATACTCTTGTACGTGCATGTGCTACTTTTTTAGCAGGACGATTATTCAATTTCTAAATATCTATTTATCGTGGGAAATGACCTGTAAACAGCTCATGTTATTAATTGGATTTAAATATCATGATTGAGCTTGTGATGCCTTGTTTTATCATTACTCTTTTTTAAAATGTAACTATTTGATCTTGCTCCAGACAAAGGGTGTTGGGGAAAAGATCCTGGATATGGACAGTAGTACTTCAGATGCGAGGGATGTTCATGCTCTGATTAATCAACGATCAGAGTTGTTACCCAGTCACCAATCAGTACTGAAAACAAATGCGCCTAATTCTATTAGTGCAGCAGGTGATGCATTAGCTCAGCAAAACAAAGAACAACATCACCTAGTAGAAACTGCTGCTAAGTCGCAACTGCACCGAGAGAAGGAGGTTACTGCTTCATCGCCAGAGGTAAATTTATTATTAATTGTGGTTCTGTACGGAAATTACACGTTATCTTTTTGCTATATATCGTATAAGGCTTCTACAGCGTTGGAAATCAATTTAAGCGGAAGAAATTACTTAGATAATTATGAATGCATGCATGTATGAATTAATGCATGTACGTGCATACTTATCTATCTTTGTATGCTTGTATACATGCATGTGTTGTATGCATGCATATTTGCATACAGTTTTGCTATTATATATGATTGCATTTGTGTGTATTTGTATGCCTTTATATATGCGTGTATGTGTGTATGTATGTTAATTAATAAAACGATGTATTAGTTTAAACAATAATTGATTGTGCGGGTGGTGACAACAACTCTTTAAATCAAGTTTCCGTGCTTGCAGTAAACACCAATAACATTTTATTTAACCAGTCGTCGAACAACATGGCAAAACTACCGCCAGTCGCACGCACTGTCGCGTTTTGATCTTTCATGATCATCAGAGTACGACTGCAAACTGGCTAACGAGAATTAAACTGCATTGCATATATATAGAAAGCAAAATTGGATATGCGGCTCTCGCCTCTAGTAGCCATGCATACATTGTACGTAACTGGAAATGTCGGCTGCACAATTTCTATGCAGTTACGAACATTATCTTTTACCTGATTTGCGTTTTAACTAACGCAGCTTTCATTGTTCCGGTAGTTTTTTATTTGTATTTATTTCGGCTAAACTTATCGAAAGCCTTCATCAGTCGCAATGTACCTCACAAATTTAACAAACGAAACTAATGAAGCAAGCGCGTTATTTACTCTAGCCATAATGTTTATACTTCAGACTGGCCTTTCATTAGATATTCGCGTGTCACGTGTGTGTGTGTGTGTGTGTGTGCATTTTTATAACTGCTATTTTCATCCAACTAATTGAGACAAAGGGAGGCTGAATAATAATTTATCAATTTCATGCGTTAAATATTCGTTTTATACACTCAATTTAAAATGGCGTATCTGAGATTGCTCTCACACCTTCTGGTGTGGGGAGACTCATCATAAAAACATGCCATAAGTGATAAAACTAGAAGTCAAAAAGACCAATGCACGTTAAATTTCAATGCAAACCACTTGAGTTGCACTCAAGATAGACTAGTTAATAACAGTTATTGCCAAACCATTAAATAGGCGCATGCCACGCATGTGCCTGTGTATTTGTATGTGTATAACAAAAAAACTTCGTTAAAATATAAATGATACACATGTACGTACATCTAAATGAAACTGCAGTAAATAGACATTAGCTTACCCTCTGCACGTGTCAGACAAATTACTACTTCTGAATATTGTATTATTAGAATAATCTCAATAGGTAGGGTGGGGGTGCAAAACACAAAATTAGGGTTCAAATCACTAAGTTTTAAAACCAAACGAGTAGTTAAAGATGAAATTTAGAGAGATTATATTCATAATAATTGATTATTCATTACTTGAACAATAAGCGCACTAATTAGTCAATCTTAATCCGATGTTCTTAATCTTTTACTGGAGCTAGCTTCAGTTTCCAATTCATGCAATCGCTTTTCCTGCAATTAACCAGTGCGGTATTCCAAATCGAACATAACGATTTTTCAAGAACTGTTTTATTCACAATATTAATTTCGATAGATTCCTAATCAATATCGTCACCCTATTACGATTACATATTGATATGCGTTTGCATTCCTCCCAGTTAATAGTACGCCCAGTCTCCACTACATGTCGAGGAAGATCAGATTTAGCAATATGTCCATATACACAGTTTTATGTTCACCTCTTCTTACTTTGATTGGGCGCATGGTCTCACCAACATATTTGAGACTACAATCATTGCATAGGATTTCATACACTCCTGATGTATCTAAGGGTTTCATCTTTACTTTTTGGTTAGGGAGTACAGTGCCTAGTGTATGGGACTGTTTTAAAACGGTCCTTATATTGTATTTTACAGCTAATGATTGCACTTTCCTAATATAGAGTCCGCTAATATCATGACCTTCCGCTCTTGCTTCTCCTTATCCGTTTTTATGTACCACAAACTAGGACTTTTTTCCTTTCACAACGTCCATCATTGTTGCATTTATTAAATGAAGATGGTAACCATTAGCCTTGAATATATTGCGTAGTCTACCTAATTCTTCTTCTTAATGTTAATGACTTTAGGATACCGACTTTCATACGACACGGGTGATTGGACTTGATATTAATTAGGATTCCTGAATAAGTATCCTTCCTATAAATATCTCTTCCTAATTTCTAAACATTTATAATTAATCTGACATCAAAAAATGGTAATTCACTTGAAGATTCTCTTTCTAAGTTAAATGGGAGTTCGCTCATTTGATTAGCTAAATTTAAGAAATTTACCATTTAATTACCACCATGGTTCCGTACCATTTATATATCATCCAATAAACTTAGGTACAATTTTGGTTTCAGTGGAGTCTTATCCAACAGATTATTTTACAAATAATGCATAAAGGTATTAGCTATTGAGACCGACAAAGTTTGTCCCATTGGAACGCCTCTAATTTGTTTATAAAATTCATTCCGAAATTTAAAATAAGTGGAGGACATACAAATAAACATCATCTCCATGACGTGCCCAATCGTCATTTTGCTTTCTTCTAATATTAAGGGGTGATCAACTAGAAAACGTCTAAAACAATCCAGAGCCTAAGGTACCGGTATATTCATGTACATAGATACTACATCTAAGCTTACTAATCTATCCTTTTCATCTAGTACACATTTATCAGCAATTTCAACCAAATGATATGAGTTTAGCCTGGTATGTTCTAAGAAATAGGAATATTTTCTTATTCTATGACACAAAAATCGCTTCTGATGGGTTGGAAACGTTGATTCAAGGAATGACTGCACAAATGAACGATTTGACTGCAGAATTAGGTATAATTAAGTCTCGTCTTGATGATACAGTGATAATACATAACGGGGAATCCGCGTGAACCACCCAACCAATATAGGTGGACACAAAAGGTAGTGCTTAGCGTTGATGCATAACAGAACACACTACCATCCAGTTTGGATTAATGTGTTACTCTTGCAATCCTAATCTGCTCTATTCTATGGAAACAGCGTAAACAAAGTATAAACATGCTCTTTCTCTGCCGCCTGTGACGTGAGTGCGGCTTGTGATCCGGCGGGATGATAAGATGGTATTTAGTTGATGTTAGGCATAAGCCGACTTTAATGTTACTATAAGCACATCTTCTTTTGCCGAAGTGAGCTTTCTGTGTTGCTGCTATTAGATATTCTGCGCGTACTTTGAGTATGTGTGGAGTTGTCGGGCAGTTGTTTTGCGAGCGCCTGTGCCGTTGCTTTTATGTACCGCCTTGTGAGGTGCACTACGTGAGTTACCGGTAGTCATATGCTTGTCGCAAAGTTTAAGCCATGCATGCCCATTAGTTTGCAAGAGTGTAGGTTTCAACTTTTCTACCGATGTGCGTCACAGCAACACTGTTAACCGATTTACGTCAGATTATTGTCTCTAGCTTGCGGGAATGGGCATGTGCAGATCATGCTACAACAGTTACCATGAGAATTGTGAACTCCGAATCTAGTCCGTCGGCACTAGCGGCTTTACTTTATAAAACCATAAGTCCGCTACATCATCAAAAGTGGGCATTTTGATTACCATTTCCTCCTTGGCATGTCATTCTTGGTCTATTTTTACATATACACTCGTGACCACATTAATATTCTGCCTGAAAAATACCGGGTATCAGTTAGTCATCCCAGTTATAGCAGAATGTACCTTGCGGGGTGTAATGAAAGGCAGTCATCCAGTTTTATTTGCCGGGTCGTGTTCTTATTACTATAGAATACCACTTAGTGTTGTAAGGGTGGAGAAGGATGAGTACATGTGTGTCGGCCAAAGTTAGTAAGCGAAATCAGGCTTCTGCAGACACCTTTATTTCAAATAATACAGTTTCACTCTACTTTGCTCTGCTTAATTTACCAATCGCCCTCTTGACGATTAAAATATAGTAAATGGTGACCACTTCACTTCAATGGTGCTTTTGACCCAATGCATTGAGATCTATTCTATATTCTGTCGAGAAATGTGATGTCCACTCAATTTGTAAATTATACGTGCTCTCTACGAAAACACACAACGTGGCTGCCAGAGCCTGGACAATCGATAAATTTAATCAATTTAGTTTAGGTTAGTGGCGGCTGAATCTCAGTATGCGTTAATCCGGGTCAAAGTTTATGAGCCAGCCATTTAATTAAGTTTATTTCATTGTCTAACCTTGATAAGGAACGTCGTTTTACGCTGGTTGGGCCACTGCGGTCAATTTCTCTCCGGGCCAACGAAGCATCTCTTTTGTTCGGCTGGAACTGCCGGTGCGGGCCAGCCATCTATTAGCCGGGTACTATTATTCGCGATGGCGATCATTTGATCCCGGCATACCAGACTCTCACTAACCTATAGATACTTGAAAGCGTAAAATTTGTGTGTGCCTAGTGACAAACAAGATCCATTTAGGAGGCCTAATTAATAATAGGTTATCAACATAGGCTTTTATTACTCTCACTCTGCGAAAGATCTTGGTTTCCGTTTTGCATTTCTTATTGAAGTTAGTCCATCAATCGTGTAACTATACCATCAGCAATGTCCATATTAAGCAATTTGATTTCGTAGAAATACTCGAATGGTGAACTGCTTGCTAAATTAACAATTATTACGGTCATTTGCAATCATGTCTAGTATTCTACCCGCTATATCCAAATTCCTTGTTACGCTGCATGATTTTCATTTATTTGCTTCTCATGAACTACTTCTGTTTTACTGTAAATCTTAATTATCTTGCTGCCGCTAACATCTTCAACACATATCCTGGTGTACACTAGCAGAAGCAGACAACAGTCAGGACCTTGGCGTCATATATGTCACAGAGTCATCAGTTTCAGCATTACCATCCTCCATCCGTCAAAAACTCATCGTCGGACCGCAGTCAATCTAAGAAAGAGCAGGGACTAGATGGAACAGTGGAGTTTGCGAGGAGTCAGTTTGTTGATGCAGCCGAATCTGCTGGCGCTGCCAATCGTGAAATTACTCTGTTAAATGCACCAGCCGCTGGTGGTATAGTTGTCAACTTTACCCATTTGACCTTAACTGATGGAGCCGGGGATGCGATATGCTTGGAATGCGAGAAACCTTTATCAGCAATTGGCCACCTGTGGGTTTCATATTTGGTGCTCAATTTTTTATTTGATTGCTGAGTTGCTAAATGGATTCCGTTGTTTGGCATAGTGATTGCCAAGCGGAAACCGAGATATCCGGAATAAAATTGACAAAAATAAATGAAAAACAACAAGAGCCAGATGACTTATGTATTTGTCAATATAACGGTTCTTTCACTGTGTTCAGTTCCAGTAAATATATCTTACCATAATATGATTAAACAAGTAATAAAAGTTATTAATTTTAGTTCTTATTAAGAGCTATGATATATAAATGAATTATTATGAAGTACTACTTGCCAGTTATTTCTTATTCAATTCATTTTAGATAGTTATTGATTAAATTCAGTTTCGTTTTGTAACCTAATTTCAAAATATAAGGACATACAGACTGTAATTTATTAAATCAGCATTTGAAAACGAGTGCTTCACTGGCGCTTAGGCAGGGTCCTTTCAAATTATTTTTTAAGCAGTAAATTTGCACTTGGTCTCTTTTTTAAGGTTTAAACCAGGATTCCTTGCAGGAATATCTCAAGAAATAACATTTCTTTAAACAGAAAACCTTAATTGAAGTGTGCGTTTAAGCAAAAAAAACAGTGAAATACCTTGTCGTTTCTTTCTATATAAGAAATTTCGGAAGCCGTTAGTTGCTTAAAAATACATATATTTTTCATATATAAGCTAAACAATTTAATAGCATTTAATTCATATATTTTTTCCCGAAGTGTCAGTATACTTTTATATATGTATGTATATATTTTTGAGTAATTTTTTTATAGTGGGCGAATTCTTTGTATTTAATATTGCTTTAAATGACGAAAGAATGAAATTGGTCACGCCAGAGTAACTTTTCTATTTATTTTAAACGTCAGCTCCAACAATTTGGGAATTATAACTACAGCTTTAAATACGATCAAATTTACATTTAAGAGTTGTCCGCTATGATAATATATCCATTTGTCTGATTCGATGTTTACTTTTCATATTAGACGCTATCATCCCTGCTCGTTGTGCCGTTTTGCCACCTGCTGTCAGTATTCATTTCGTCGTCATCTACAAAAGCAACATTTAAAAGTGACAGCATGTGGCCTCGATCAGACTGATGTTGGAAGTCCGTTGCTTCATCCTGTATATTTCGATTGGCAACATAATAATTATTCAACTGAGTGCGAGGTAAGTAATACGTTTGTGTTTACAAATTTTCAGAATTTAGAACCACCCTACTGAGACAAAAACGCTTTTCGAGCGTATTGTGCGAATGAAGTTGATTTCCGTGTCTATATATGTACTTAAAGTCTTTATTTATATTTTCAACTTTTTGTACTCGTTGCATGAATTTTATGATACATAATAAAAACACAAGTACATTAATATTCATTTTTAAAGCCTAACTTCTATACCAACCGTGAATTCTCTCAGTTTAGTTAAGTCCATTGTCAGTTGATGTGTCATGAGCAAAATTGACGAACTAACCAGTTCTATTCGTCATTTATTTGATGATGCATAGCTAAAGACTGCTGATTGCGTTTTTATGGGACTGTTGGTGCATCCTCTTTGTCAGACTGTCGAGGCAGCTCCAGTGAATGACTGAAACATCCATAGTTTTAGGCGATTAATTTCGTGGTCTAATTGCCACACGTTCTTCTGAAAACTATCATACTGGAGACTGATCGTTTTGTCCACGCCTGATTGAGATTGTTTGTTAATGCGTACTTGAATGTGTGTCGGCCGTTTGTATGATTTTATAACGTTAGTTAAATTTATGAATGAGAAATATTTACCCTGAGTAAATTCTTTTTAAGCACACGTTCTATTATTCCAGACCAAGAGTTTTTCTTCAAATGATTTATTCTGAACCGTAGTCATATTTTTGTCGCAATTATCGTCAGTAGCAATAAAATATAAACTAACAATTTTTAGAATAATACTTTACTGCTGTAAAATCACTGCAGAAACTTCTAGAAAAGAGTACAATATCGACTTTGGAATTGGTATAGTTTGTTTTATTTTTTTACTGTTTACTGCGGCTGACTCCTTTTAGAGGATAAGCCGGCTCCATTGATGACATTTCATGGAGTTTCTTGGGAATTTGGTACAAGTGGTGTCCCCTCACCACTCGGCTTTTTGGTCGAGGACGCACCTCTAGCTTTTGCACATCCAAGCGCAGTCTGCAAGGCAGCAGTAAGTTGCATTGTTGCCGGTGGCTGTAGAAAGCTCATTCGCCATTCGGAAGTACGGGGTACTGTCCAGGAGTCCATGTAATCCTGTTGCTGTTGAACCCTTTTGTGGCGGGGAACACACGCCGAGTCATGGTGCCGTCGTCGGGCTCATGTGGTATTTTATAGGAGATCCGATTGCCGGTCGGAAATCCACCACGCCCTGGTGACACCACCACCATAGCCCCGTTAGCCCATGTACGATCGACCATCGAGACATGGTTGACACCGTCGTACCACGTTGAGGAGGGGATGGACTTTACGACGGTATGGTTTCCCGTCATGGGAAACGTATATTCTCATCACTCTTAGGCCTAACAACAAATAAACTAGACATTTAAGCGAAAAGTTTACGCAAAATGAAGTATACCGCTCTGTTGCGCAAATGCTTTATCTTACCTTCTCACATGCATAAAGTTTTGTCTTTGAATGGCACGCCGATAAAATTCTATAAATCTCCAATAGTTTTCGCCACGAAGCACGAATCGACGCCATGTTACTCTCGGTTATCAAACTCAAACGAAGATAAACAATTGGGATTTGTTTCAGAGGCTATTCTTTGTATTAATAACGCAAAGCCTTTCCACAGAGTTCTCTCTAGCCGGTAAATGGAGCGTTGGTATTGCCTTAGCGCGCGCTGAATCTTGCTTAATTGAATGGATCTCTTTAAATAGTCGATTGTATGCGACACGTGCAAATATATCTACTAAGATCAAAGCAAAAAACCGTTATCATCGTTGCCTCTTCGTTGTATCTGCATATGCTCCTACCGATTGCAGCACAGAAGAAAGCAAGGATGCTTTTTACTCCGAACAGATATAGTCCTGGTTATGAGTGACATGAATGCTCAAGTTGGGCGCTTAAGTAACACAGAATTTCATTTAGGTGGAAGATACACTCTAAGCTCGACGCACAACGATAATAGTGAACGGCTTTTGGATAGCTGCGCTGTATATAGACATTATTTAAGTAGTACAAACTTCAGATGTAGTGTTAGACGTTGTTCGCAACAAACAGTATTTAAGATCATGTAGCAATTAGTTATAGATGGCGTAGTTGCATCCAGGATTGCCGTTCTTTTTGGAAAACTTATGTCGACTCGAACCATGCACTTATCTGTTGTAGATTTGCACTAAAATTTTCCGGGAAAATAATTAAGAATAAACCCTACATTGATGTAGGCAAAATCGAACAACCGTCCTTCCGACAAAATTATAAAAATATTCTAAAGGCTAATCTAACTGGTCTGGATGGCGAAAATGCGAATATACTTTGGTCCAAGATAAGCTCCACCGTGCACAATCCAGGTACTATTATATGTGGCATTGCAGGCCCCCGTAGAAATAATCACTGCCTCTCTGTAAAATCTATGGAGATACTCGAAATAAGGCGCCAAATTCCACCTGGCTCGACTCATAATAATACACGTCGCAATATAAGATGCCAATTTAAGCGCAGTCTCGAAGTCGATCTCAAAAACTTGTGGACCAGAAAGGCTGCAGAAATTGAAGTATCTTTCGTGTCAGGCAATAGTCGCTGCTTGTTCCATATTATCCGCGCAACAGGACCGTGAGAATTAAAAGTTAGTGTAACTATAATTGATAGTAACAATGGTTTAACAACCGATAAAATAAGTCTTTTTGACAGTTGGGCTGAACACTTTAGAGATTAATTTTCTTGGCCACCCGCGTCAGTTCCGATTCCCGAAAGCATGTCTGCATCAACAGCGAGGCTCAATGCCGCCCATTTAATCCTGCGCGTCGGCCGATGCAGTATGAAATCATTTTTAGTTGTGCTTTTCGTATTTGGTTTTAGAGACTAAGAGAGGAACATGTTGCAAATGCTAAATAATTGGCGAACGATACGAACTGTTAACCAAGACTGAGGAATAGGCTCTTCCCGTCTGTACGCTTTCGGTTTTCCGTTTCTCAGATGGTCGTTAACCAAGAAGTATGAAAAACATCTGTATTGTTAAATGGTGCCATATATCGTATTCGCTCTTGTTAATGCATAACACTGACGCCACGTGCAGGCCTGGAGCTAGAGCTTGTTTTTCATAGACATTTCAAACGATATATATATATATATCGGCGATAAAGGTTCTTTTAATCCTATAACATCTAACATTAAAAAAAATAAACGTTTTTAATGAATTATCACGGCTTAGATGTATGAGCGTATGATTTTATCACTCTTTGTAAATCTAGGATTTTATTTTTTTCCTCTAACTGTTTCTGTTTATATTGTTGTATTGTTTTACTAGAGATTCGCTTACGACCATATGTGCTGCCACGCGGATTTTTCGGTAATAATACTCCGACCTTATTTGTGACTATATGCATTTATTAATTCTCTTATTTCTAATTCCGTTCTTTTGTTTTTCCAATTTGCAGACTCCAGATAGTCCAGTCAAACCCAGCGATAGGCATATGTCTTCCATTTGTTGTCTGCCGTGTGGCGTGTCGTGCTCTTCTCAAGATGGAAATTGGATGGCTCGCCATCTGATTGAGGAATGTGGTTGCGATTCGGCTATGTGTTCATATCAATCAGTCAACGACGTTTCGGAGCTCAACCAGTTTTTGGCACAAAATCCCAGCAAGGACATTGATGTCCTTACTCTCGCATCCCAATCGGTGGTGTTTTGTGATAATCAGCCAATAAATTCAGATGTCGATCCTGTCTCTGCAGCCTCTAATCTAGCCGCATCAACGGATGTCAATGATGTTGGAAATGATAATGATGCAAAAATGTTAACCCAGACAGAAGGACAGGTACGCAATTGTGTAAAATATATTTTCGTCTTTAATTACCTTGCATATTTTTCAAAAAGTACTAACCTTAAGTACATTTAATATTATATAGAAGCATGTTCTCTTCAAATTATCAACTTGTTTATCGAGAAAAAATAAAACACGAATTAATTTTACGCACTAGTAGTCCACGACAAATTTATTAATCCAGAAAGTTCAAATAAAAGACGCATACTTCAACCGAATTATTTCTCCAGTCAGTATATTTATAAGATGGAACGAATGCGCAATATATGATTTTTGTATTCCTACATAGCTGACAATATTTTTCTTATTAAAATCTAATAATCCTTCAAATTTTTCGCTAAATGTGATAAAATATACATATTTCACTTTCTGGTTAGGAACGATTTAGTGCTTTCGACTTGACTTTATTCGAATGACTTGGCTAGTCGTTATTTTATATGAAATCTTGCTGTTTATCCGTTCATTTCCAGCCTAATCAATATGAAAATAAACTTGTGCACATCTCTATTCGTAAATTCTTCTTGAAGGATAAATTTTGACTTGTATACTGGCATATGAAGTAATTGAAGTTTTTGATTATCATCTCAAAACCAATTTGCCATGTCATTGGTTAAAAGTGGTTCGTACCTTTTTATGTTGGAAATTGAGATATTTGTTTAGTAATTGTCGCATTGACTTATTATTTGCTCAGTCTAGATGGCGTAATGTGGAGCTTTAGTCGATCAACTGCTGTGTGGACTTGTTAAGTTCTTCCATCTAAGCTGTGTAATTTATTTTTCACTGGTTTTCCATTGACTTATATAAATGAATCAGCAGCTATTTTAAAACAATTTTAATTCTGCTTATGATGACGACAATGAAACTTTCATCTCTTGAAAATTGTTGCTATTGGTCGGTTCTTTCGTGGTTTCTTGACTTTCAATCATTGTTTCGGAATAATCAGTATTTAATCACATTGATTCTCATTTCCAAGTACGTGCCATATCTGTCTTCGTGATAGATGGGTGCTGATTAGTTCTGCCACTGCGAGGACTTCAATACCATTATTAATAACCACTGGAAATGATGACCAATCTAATTTTGTAGATATGACATTTTGGTACCTCATTCCCAATACATTCATCAGAAATCTAATAACACTCAGTATACTAATAAAAAGACTTCATGATTAGTGTATTGATTAGATCTTATCCTCAGGATTAAATCGACTATCATTTCGGTTGGTTATTAATAATTGTGTTGAAGCATTCGGAGTGACTGGACTAATCGTCAACCGCCCATCACAAAGTAGGACACGGCTCGTAATGGAGAATAAGGATCAATCAGATTATTGCGGAACTATGACTGCAACTCTGAAAAACATCATGGATACGTTATTCGTCGCAATTTTAGTGATAAATTAATTTTTTAAGCTTGTATTTTATTAATTTTCCAAGTCGTCACATTTTGATGCCGTATTAATATAAAATAATTGTACTCGCAATTATTATATTATTGTACTCTACAGTTCATCAAAAAGATAAAGGGTTTAAAGTCATTAAACCCATTCGACAAAGATTTATTTGTAAGAAAATGGGACAAAATGTAGTGTCGTATATAAAGTAAAATTACACACAATCCGTTTCTTCGGTGGCGTAGTTTAACACTGAACGAAATTATCCCGGGTTCAAATCTCGGCCTCTGAAATTCTGGCATCCAATGAAGAAAGCCCAATAAGGATAAAACCGTTTTAGTTGACGGTTTTTTGTACAATATTATAAAATGTTTAGTTTAAATCGGCAACAAAATGTATCGCATCCCATCGTTATACTTTAAACACATATTTTTAATTTGGAACCTTATTAATTTTAAAATCTAAGTTGATTCTCTGTCTTGTAAAATCAATTTAATAAATATTCTAAAAAATGTCTCATGGCTTCACAAATTATATTTAAATTTTTGCATATTGCTATCCTTTAGGTTTGAGCACCCTGTAATAAAAATGTGTCCAGAATAGTAATTATACACTATGTAAAACATATTGTCAACTTAGAAACAAGCTAATTCAAAAAGGAACAGAAAGATATACCAAAGCAAACATGAACGAAACGCTTAATCTGATATTCACTCGTTTCGTTCTTGCTGTAATCCGATGAAGACGAAATCGTACCTTGCTGTGCGTAGACTGGACCTGGCACCGGCAGATCCTAATATGAGTCGTGACTTCCTACCGCTACGCAACTCTATGTCACCATGGCATCGTCATGCCCAGCTTCGCTATAAGTGACAACAGAAGAAATGTTTTAGCACCATATAACCACAGGGGTGATATATAAATAGATAGCATTCATTATACCCTTCCTGTGGGCAAAAAGAACAGGATAATTGTTCATGGCCTATCTCAAATATCTACTAATGAACATATCTTTATATATAAATTGGAAAGCAAAACAAGATAGAAATATGTGAACATAGAGAGTGTGAAAAATAGAAACCAATCAAATTGCGTGCGTCACATCCAGTTCAAGCTCAATGCTTGTACGTGCTTCTTCTGCTTACATAAATCCGGCTGCAATTTGTTTATCCATAAGGCTTCGTATGTGGCTAGCTCCCTTTTGTTTTTGCATTTAGTAATTACTTTGAATGCTACGTCTGGAGAACATACGTGCGATGTTTCGATGATGTGTTGCGCAATAGCAGACGTGTATTCACCATTTGATTTAAAACAGGCGTTTAAGTTGCAATGTTCTCTCATTCGAGTAATTAACCGTCTGGTCGATCGGCCTACGTAAGTTGATCGACAACTTGCGCATGTATATTGGTAAATAATATTTGATATCGACATTAACGGCTGTTTCTCTTTGATTGCTGGTAAAGGCAAGTGTGTTACCCTAAATAACACTCGTAGTTTGGCTGCATTAAATGTGCGTGTCTAATGCTGCTTCAACTTTCTTTTGTGCCATTCGGGAAACTGCATCCCCTTAAATGGGATGTTTAGGTAGACGGTTTTCTTTTCTGGCCCATAATACGTCTGTTTCTGTTTAATTCCCTTTTAATAATTGATTCAATTAATTGTCTGGGATAGCCATTAGACATTAAATCGTTAATTGCTTTATTATATTCATTTTCTTTAGAATCTTGACTAACCAACCTGTCAATTCTTGAAAAGCAACCACGAACTGTTGATAATTTATATTGAAATGGCACAAAACTGCTGTAATGCAAATACTGTGCAGACCATGTTGGTTTATGGTAAATTGTTCTGTTTAATTTACCATTAGTTTCTTTCTTTAATAGTACATCTAGGAAAGGCAGACAGTCATCTTTCTCGTGCTCTGACGTGAAGCCGATATTCTAATATGCTTTGTTGAAACTTTGAAGCAATGTTCGTGATTGCGACCTGTTCTTAAGTACAAGAAATATATCATCTACGTACCGTATATATTGAGCACATTTACTTATGTCACTCTTTAATGATGTATTTTCTAGGTGCCCTAGAAAAATCTCAGCCAACACTAAAGATAAGGGGCTTCCCATTGCGACACCATCAGTCTGTTTGTAGATGTTTCCATTAAAACGAAATCGTACGTGCGTAGAGTGTGACCTGGCACCGGCGATGGTAATATATCGTGTTCTACCGCTTTGACTATAATGTCAATGGTTTCATCAATTGGATATAAATAACAACAGAAATAATATTTTAGACAAATTATTAGTGAGATTTACGAAAGAGATAGAAGGATTACCTAGTTACTGTGGGCAAATTTATCAGGATAATTGTTGCATATATTCAAATTTTACAACTCAAAATATACATAGATACTATACTGTTTGCTCTTTCTAGGTTTGGCATTGTATTATTGCAACTAATGAACTAACTTATTATTAATGACGCCACGCGTAAAATTAGATAACTTTTACTTGATATTCGCTCCCACCTACTCCAACTGAAGAAATCATACATTACTATAATTTATTTCAAGATATGCTAAATTTCACCAAAATTGATAATCACATCTACTTCTGAACACTTGTTACTCCAGAAGATGAATACACGTGATCGATATCACTTTCGCGTTAGTCATGACATCTAATTTGTTGCGGAAAGCCAATATATATGAACTATGTATTAAAAATCTAAACCAGCTACACCTGAACTAAACTAATAATGATGCTTCTGTCAATTATGCTAATGCCTTACAGTATTTTCCACGCTAGCATGTGCTGGATGAAATCACCTCCTTAATACATTAAGTCCATTATGGTCACCGTACAAACAGTTGGCTCGTGACTGCATGCGTTCATAACAGGATTGGTTCAATTTATATCATCACATACCTATAATAATGTCTAAGGTTGCCTTGTTATTGTCCTCTAATATACTTGTGGCCGATTCAGTTGGCATGCAAACGTAAATTTATAATTTTCGTAACTGTGTATTGTTTTAAAAAATAAAACAATGTCCTACTTGGATTGTTCTCATTTCAGCATCGACTTTTCTCCTTCAAGGGTGCAGTCATTTAAATTTTTTTTAGTCTGTGTTTAGAACACGTGCATTGAATTATGTCAGATTGGACCAACTATAACAATTAAATGTCAAATAATATATTAGTATCCGTTTTGGTAATTTTTATTTGGCTATATGTTAACAGTTGATGTATGTACAGGATGAACAAGTGTTGGAGGAACTTCACTCAATGGAAACACAGCAGGCGATGACTCAAGAACACTTCATAATTGATCATAATGCCCTTCAGGTAGGTGTACATGTTATTTAAATCCTTAATTTTTTTATCCTTGCAAGACAACATTGCAAAACGATTGTTAGTTTTTACATTGATCCATTTTTATTTTTCAGCATCTGATGCCACACACGCCTGCTGAAACAAAGAATAGTGCACGTTACTCTATAGTTAAACACCATCTAAGCGAAAGATACTCTTTAAATAGGCGAACAGAGGCACATTTAAAGATCACGCGTAGCAAAGCATATTTTTTCCAGTTGTGCAGCAGAAGTGCATCATTTTTGAAAGTTTACGTATTGTTTTCTATGTTGAAATTTATCGCGTGTAATACAGAGTTCAGTTAGGAACATCCATAGCAGAACTTGTTTATGGAGAGCCACTGAGGTTACCTGGAGATATTCTAATAGAAACTCCAAGTTGTCTCGATTGGGCCTCTAGTTCAGTAGATTGGTTTGTTGGAGCATTGAGAGATAAAATGAGTCGTTTAGCTGTAAAACCAATCTCTAAACCTATCCAGGCTCTCCTCAAAAATATATATTCCACATTGCCAACAAGACTATGGGCAAATCATGTATTCAAGTGGATCTTCCAGTGCATCGTAATGCAGCCTTCAGCCCCCTGTGCAGCCTCTCAAACATCCAATTAGCTCAGGGATTATAAGCACATGTGTGTCTTACTTCTATCCCCATTGTATTCACACCATATCGCGACACCCAATTATGCAAGAACATAAGTAAGACCTCTTGAGCTGTCATGTCCTTCAGGATTGCTACCTCAAACTGACGACTGAACCGATCGACCATCGTGAGTAAATACTTTTGGCCAGAAATCTCAGGCATTTCTACTATATCAATATGAACATGCATGAAACGACCCGCTGGTATACCAATCGTTTTAATTTCAGTTTTGGTATGACGCCAAGTTTGACACCGGGCACATGTCCTTACCCAGGCTCTTATGTCTTTCGACATCTTTGGCCATACATATCTATCAGTGACCATCCTGATAGTTGCCTTAATGGAAGGATGACTGAATTCATGTAGCTGCTGAATTACCTTATACCTTAATTCTAGCGGTACATAAGGTCTAGGTTGGCTCCTGGAGATTTCAAATAATAACCACTTATCTCCAATCTTCCTGCGTGTATATACAGGATTCTTTCCCAACACAGCCACTAAAGGATCAGAACTTTGCGCTTCCATTAATTGCTGGACAAAATCATTAGAAGATACAATAGAGCATACGAGTGACTCTGAACGAATCATATCTTCATCTGATACGTCTGGTTTACTGAGAGTGTCTGCCACCACATTATCTTTTCCTGAGATATGACTTATGGTAAAATCAAATTCTGCGAGTCGGGTTATTTGTGAATTCACCCGCCGAGAATAATTTAGCCTGTTTGCTTTCCCAAGGATACTCAACAACGGTTTATGATCAGTTAATATCATAAACTGATGTCCATCTAGGTAGTGCTCAAAATGCAACACTGCAGAATAAACTGCTAGTAACTCCTTTCCAAGCGTATCATATCGCTTCTCGCGATCTTGGAGTTTCCGACTATAGAATCCAATCGGCTTGACTATATCATTTTCCCGTTGATGTAACACTGCTCCTATGGCTACATCAGAAGCATCTGTGACCAGCTCAAACGGCTTAGTCCAATCCACAGGTGCTAATGTGGTTATTTGGCTTAACAGATCTTTGGCCCTCTGGATTTTTTTCTTGTCGTCTTAGCTAAAATTAATAGGCCAGGACTTCTTGATTGTGCTTCGTTCGCGAACTATATGTCGAGTTAGCGACCCCAAAATTCCAGCTAAACCTGGTATGAACCGACGATAGTAGCTAATCATGCCCAAAAATCTACGCAGCTGGCGTACAGTTCTAGGTTTTGGCACATCCTTGATTGCTTGTACCTTGTCTTCCAAGGGCTTGATTCCATCCTTGGAAATGGTGTGTCCAAGATATTTTACGGTAGAGCAACCAATCCTACTCTTTTCTGGTTTCACTACCAATCCATAATGTTCCAGCTTAGACAAAACGATGTCCAAATGCTCCCGGTGTTCCTCCCTAGATTGACTATATATAATGATGTCATCTATATACACTCTAGCAAATGAACAGTCTTGAAGAACTTCCTCTGTCAGACGCTGGAATGTCTGACTTGCATTCTTCAACCCAAAAGGCATACATAAGAATTCATGCGATCCTCCTCCAGGGAATCGCACTGCTGTGAGCGGTATAGATTCTGCCTCCATAGGTACTTGATAGTACGCTTTCTGCAGATCTAACGTTGAGTATACCTCATACCCCATTATATCCCTGAGCAAAGTACTCTGGTTCGGTAGAGGATACGAATCGCCTTTCGTAACCGAATTCAATAGACGATAGTTACCACAAACCCTCTATTGACCTGGTTCAGGTTTGGGAACAACCACTATTGGAGATGCAAAGTTGGAATTTGAACGCCTACAAATTCCTTCTTCTCTCAACCGCTTAAATTCTTCAATAGCAACCTGCTGCTTGTGTTGTGCTAACGGTTGAGACTTGGGCGAACAAGGTAGTGGCTCCACCAACTCGATTTGGTGTTCTATGCCTGTCTTTAAACCCTTGCGCTTAGCATTGAATGGCAGAAACACGGCCAGGTGTTTCTCGATGACATCCGCCAAGTCATCGGCGACGACGGGTCTGGGTAGTCTCACTGACCTAACTACTGAGGTCCCAGTCTCAGCATAAGTCACTATCCCAGTGCTTTGTCCAATGGTCCTAGATTTGATCTGAGTTTCTGAATTGCATAAGCGGGACACTGCGTGGTTCTATCACCGATTACTTTGTGAATAAAATTTTGTAATCTTCTCGTCATTTTGTTGTTTTTAATTATCAGCGAAAAGAACCACAAGTTTGCTTTGGGTAATTTAAGTGAATATTTGTTTCAAGGTCTTATTCTTTCCAGTTCAGTAAATTTGTGGACATCAGCGTATCCGGGTAAGCTTACTTAATTAATATAATATTTAATAATATAATGTCTGGTTTATTAAATACTGAGGATACAGAGCAGTTGGCTAGCGGACTTAAGGATTGTAGCTTAAGAGATAGTTCAGAGGAACTTAAGTGTTCCAAGATAGATGATCATTCCGCATATATGGATTTTCCGGGCCTGGCATCCAAGAGACCCCCTTATGGTAGTGACCTAAGGGCCTCTAATGAATTTTGATTACACAATTAAAATTAGCATTTGCACTTTAAATATATTTGTTGTTTAAAGAGAAGACCATATGAGATTGATTGCAACAAAAATTCCGTTAACCACAATACCTACAACATGCAGAAGTTACTTTTGATGGATTTGAGACTTTTCCGTTTAAATAGTAATCGTGCATTCACATAATATTCTTAGTGATATTGCGATCAACACACTGGTCTTTTTCAAAATCCACAATAATTATTTGGAGGATACCTTAATTTATATATCGCAACTAGAACTGTATAAATTCTAATACGCTTATTCATCATTTACGTTCAGATTTATATCTATCAATGTAAATCGTTATTTCTGCATTGTTAGCTTGTAAACTCAGTTTTTAACCTAAATTGTATGTAACAACAACAAATCTGACTCGCTTATACTTCTCTCTCTCTCTCTATGTATATATATATAAGCTTGTCAGAAAGGTTACTGACAAAGAGTAAGATTAACTATACATCTTTAAGATCTAATTTCATGCAAGCTGTGAATTTACGACAACAATACCGTATCGAATAAGATGAAAATTAAAATTGCATATCAATAAATAAAATTATGCTGAAGTAATGGAAAAAAATAAGGTTGAATTAAGAAAGAATTAATTTCATACATCCAACGTGGATAAATAAGTAATCAATGAAGTGAGCTAAATGAGATTCTGCCATTTCTGGATGTCAAGTAGATTTGAAACGCAATACTTGCAATTGTAATATTAAAAGGAAATATGCATACTACTTAATTTGAAGTTTGATGAACCGGTGCATAAATCATTTATAAATAAATTCATCTGACTTCATACTTCATTGCTTTTTTCATTTGCAACGTAGGCTGCAAACGCCGGCAACGGTTGTGGTCCAGCTACAATCGATGTTACAAATGATGCCGGTGAAGTAATACAGCAGTTTATTATACCAGAGGACCTCCAATTGGAAGAGGGTCAAACACTAGTTATGATTCAGGGTGAAGACGGCCAGCCACAATTGGCTATCGTCAACCAAGCTGGTGAGTATTAATTTTTTTATCGATATCGTGCGGCACATCGTTATAATACGTTTTTGAAAAGAAATTTATTTGTTGTTAATTAAATAAGTCATGAAATGCTGTGTTTTTAATACGAATATTCTAAACGTCTGAAAACAGTTTGCTGAAAACTATTACAATCAGTTTCAGCTGAAACTCATGTGTCTTGTTGAAATCAAAACATATCAAATGATAAAAATTTAAATCAGTATGACAGGCAATAATTTTGTTTTGTGTGGAAGTCGTTATAAGTAGCCAGAATTACTGCGGGCGGTAATCTGACCCATGTTTATTTTTTCACGTCCTCCAAACGGCAAGTAGCCACAGAAATTCTCGGTCTGACGACTGACGTGCTCTAGCTAGTCATATCGTCAAAATTAACTTGAAGTTTACAGGTGCAATCAGATGATATACATAATATCAGTTTTGAAGCCTCGAGTACGCGTTACTGTGCAGTTTCCACTTTTGTGTTTATTGGTTCTTGACGCATGATAACCAAATTGTTAGATGCGTAGAGAAAGTCTCTTCTGATTGATAAACTAACAATGAGCGACTAAAATCAGATACATTTAGTAGATGGTGCCCGTCATCATGAAATAAAAAAATTATTGTCAAGCCCCCTTTAAGGCAAGGTAACATCGGTAATGTAGCGCCTTTGCGGTGTTCATTAAATTGTTTCATAAAAAGACTAACAATGGAAGGTAACCGTGCCAAACTAAGAAGAGGAATTGAAGAGTATGAGGAACAAATGCTAAACTAGCCAATTTGTTTGTAGTTAATTTTAGGATTATCTGCCATACAAAATCTGTCAACCTTGTTTCTTACGCCAATACGTCGCTACCTAATAGAATAATGCTCTTCGGGAGGTGGAATTGAAAGCGTGCGTTAATCGTGATTCAGGCATTGCATTTGATGGGGCCATATTCGTTTTTCTAACGAGGAGTGCGTGTTGGTCGCTCCAAAAATACACCTTAAGATGCCAGTGTTACTTATCCGTTGGTGGTAAACTATATGAGCTATGTCCTTCAGACGACGGTCTAAATGCGTCTAGTCTTCTACTCTAGAGTGCCCAGATTCACTATCGTATAATAGAAGAGCACTTGCATATATATATATATTTAGACAGCTAATACTCGTTCATAGTTATTTTAACAAGGTTATAGAAATCTAATCTGGCTTTGACGATTCTCATATAAATTTAACTACTCATATTGCTTGATTTATTATTACAGCCATAAAGATGTGCAAATTCGCCAGCTAGGTTCTAATCCTCAACTTAAAGTCATATGGTTGAATTTAATACTGCTAGAAGAACAATAACTTCCAATCCATTCATCGTGATCTGGGCAGAATCTTAGTAGTCAAATTATAATATTTTATCTTTTGCATTATCAAGATCGACTAATCTATTGTCTTGGCGAATTTTGATGCCCACATCTTTAACGTATTCATAATGACAAATGGAGCCGAAAGCGCTTCAATGACTCGAAATTGTTACGAATTGAACATCAAAACCGATGTCTTTGAGTAAGTGGACGTGTTTTGCGGTCGCTAGAAGGACTACAAAGGCGCACGAGTCGGCGGAATTGAGAGTTAATTGGATCTGCACAAGCTGATTATCGAACTTCAATTGAGGATTTCTTCCTAAAAGAATGGAAGAGTGTCGTTGTAACTTCCTCAATAAAGTTGACACTAGCATTCCGGCTAACTACCATTAGATTACCTTACTCTAAGTTGCATTGAAGAAAATCAGTGCAATTATCATCTCTAGCATTCATAAAGAGCGAGAAATATAGGCCAATTCAGGCTGGTTTCGATCGACAAATCATGTGTGAACCAAATGCATACAATCCGCTGCTCTTATGAATCACGCCATCGGTATCAGATGCCCTTTATTGTGTCCTCCTTAATTTACTCAAATGCTTTGGATTCTATTTCTTGCTTGTAAATTGATGGAAACATATGACAATAGACGGTGTTCCTACCCAAGTTCTTCGATTGCTTGAACAATGCTATAATGATTCATAGGCATGTATTCGCAATAGTAAGGGCTTCTCTGAACCGTTTGCGATTGGGTCCGGCGTTCGACAAGAATGTCTCTTTGTTCCATATCTTTTTAATTATATTATATATAATTAATTATTATATTTATCTAGGCTGAGGTCATAGCAGCTTGTACTGGATTGTAGACCTTTGGTGATAGCCGGATTGTTGACTTCGAAAACGTTTATGATGTTGTTTAAATGCAAAGAAACATTAATTATGCTCAAGAACTGTTTTCTCGTTACAGTTTGATCGATATGCGGCAGAAGATCCTGCTAAACGACGTCCAACTGCTAATCAGCGATTTTTATCTAAGATTTCTGACCACGCAAGACGTATCAGTTACTGTCGCGAATTACAAACGTATCAACTTCGCAAATGATATTTTTGGAAAACTCTAGAAACCATTAGGATAATCAGTCAATGTCACTGAGCTCTAAATCTAAGGTCTAAAATACTGGCGGTCATTATTTTTTGTTGTCAATACTTTAACTTTGGAAAATTCGTATCTACCAGCGTATAGACATATTTTTTATCAATGTATTCGCTCAATTTCGCTTAGGTCATTGCCAGGTAAGCATAATGAGAAACTTGTTTCGCAAAAAGTTTACGAGCCAACCAGTCGTGTTCGGTTGTTCAATCACAATTAAAACTTGTTTTGGGGCGTCGGGTTTGGACGCTGCGCCTACTGGCGCTCAACAGGAAAACGCATCAACCAAATCCAATAAATAATCTTAGTTAAAGAGGTTTTCAGGCATTGGCAATTAGAGTGGCCAGTCTTCGCAGCCCAAAGGAGAACTGATGTAGTTAGGTTAATTTTATTACTCGGTGATTAATCGAGTGATTGAAGCACGTTTCGCATAATCTGTTATAGGCAGCTACAGCAAATCTAATACATTGAAAAACTAGAAAGTGGCCGACCATTCTGTGTCACCTGAGATCTAGGGTAAAATTAAGATTCCCTAGACCGCCGTTTAGATCAGATTAAGCTCCGAATCAAAATTAGCTGTAGTGAGTGTCTTCAAGACGTTAAGATCCAGACCGTAACTATTGGACACTTCTTGAACGCAATTTTTTTCTTTCTGGAGCACGTCTCGTCGCGTGATATCTTTAAATTTTCAAATATTGATGTCTAAGTAACCGATTTATGATTATGCTTGTTATGCTCTATTTTTTATACGCAACTTAGATCTATTAAACGACGGTCAGCTTTTGCTTCAAACAGATGAACAAATGAACTCTGAAATGGTTTATGGAACAGTAAGTTGTATTTATATATTTTCAGTTCACATTAAAAACCCCCCTTTTTGCTCAATATATCTCATATTTGTTTCTACCATAGCCTTAATTTGAATCTTTCCAACAATTAAATCGAATGCATTTTCTCAAATTCTAAAATACCGTTACGCTTTACATAAAATTTTTTTTTTTACTTTATTTTTAGGAAATGCAGCAACAGCAGCATCTTCCAGAAGAAGAGAAGGAAAATAATCAATATCATTGATACACTAACAATATTTCGCAATATTAAGAATCTGAATTTCATTTTTGTATTTTATTTCTTTATGTTTAATTTGGTCATGTATAACGCTATTTATTAGTTTCACATAATATAATCTTTAAAGTTTTGATAATGAACGATATACACCCAAATTTGATCTCAGATGCTTTTTCTTTTTAGTCGAACAGGCTACATAGCATATTTAATTTCGAATATATACTCCACAATTAGTAAAATAAGTTTATGTGTATTTATCAGCGATGATTAAACGACTGATATCGACATTTCGTGAATCTTCGCATAGATTAAAAAGAGCAGTTTGACTGTCATTTAGTTTCCTAACGAAAAATAATAAATTGAGTTACTATTTGCAGATAATTTAGTATTTTTACATAAAATTCTATCCTAAAAGGACGTTTTAATAACAGAAGTATGGCTATTAAAAAGACTTCTTGTAATGAAGAAATCTTGATCTAATAAATGCGGTAATAAAAGCAGTATATGCTATATCGTTATGGTTTGGAGTTAAGTGATGTTTGCGTATGAGTAATTTAAATTGAGAAATAACTGGTTCCTTGAAGTATAAACTTATTGTAAAACTGTTCTACAACAGCTTTAAGTCCACTCCTCGTTAAATCTCATTTTCACTGATATATTACCCTTTCATTTCCTAAAAACATTGCAATAGCGATTAAATAAGGTTATATTAATACGTTATAAAAATTAATTTAGTATTAATAGCAATCAGTGGCATTACTTTCATTCTACAAAATTAAATAAACAAAATGTGTATACCTTCGAAATCTAGCTATTTCAGTTTCATCCTTTTACTTTTTTACATTTTAATATATGAATAACTAGATATTTGATAAAAATAGTTACGTAATTAGTCTATTAGGCATTTCAATTATAGCCAAACTCTTTGAACTGCGGACCGGTTTAGTAAGTATTTGATTCAGATTTACGCAACTGGTTTCACACATCACTTATACGTCCTATTGAATACGATTTTCAGTAATATAACAACTTGGGTCTTCCTAAAAATCTCCCTTTGAAATTTATCAACTTTGGTATAGGTTGTCACCTATTCTACCGGTATAAGCATAGCATAGTAATAATCTACTCGTACGTGTCGCCACGATTGGTCATTTTTTTTGCAACACTTCACATCACCTGCGTTCGAGTCGGGAAATAATTTTAGGACTCAACACTTTCTATGGTGATTATATCCACGGTTTCCTAAGTTCAGGTTATTCAAATGGTTAGTTTTTGGAATAGAGCATACACGAATTACCGTGTACCGGCGGCACAAAGCTCATCTACAAAGGTGCACAGATCGGAGGGGCTTGTATAGCTTACCGAACCAAGCATTAGTAAGGTCGATTCGTATATCGTCGGAACTTATCCTGCTTAGGTTAACTTATTCATGATTAGACGCATAGAGGCGTCTAGCAATACCTTTTCAACTAGATAAAACCTAACCAGTGTGTCATTGGAGGGATTTACTTTCACGCCGTGGCAAATGGACATCTGCCCAACGCAGCTAATGCCAATTCAAGTATAGTCATCCCCTTCCGCTGAATGTAAGGCATCGTCAACAATCAAATTCAGAAAGGTGGTAACTTGTAGTTAGCAGCGACATGCATTAGACTATTCCTAGAAATCAATGAAAATCGAAATTTTCTGGACTCAGGTAGTTTGCATCTCAATGACGACATAAGTTTGTTGATGCTGCCATCGTTGATTAATGACGGCGTCGTTACTTATCAAGATTCGAATGATGCACTTTCACTGTGGCATTGATGACCATATAAAATTGAAATATCCACATACACTAGTTTGGTAAGCCGAGTATGGCCCTACGTATAGTTAACCAATTAAATTGAGATCGAAACCTTGTTCTCCCTCTTATCTAAATCTCATACTCACTCTGAGAAACCGAGATACGCCTTTATGAATGACCTTTATATATGTAAAAATAAATGCCAGAGCCTTGTGCCACAACAGTTGGATTCATGTTTGAATATTAATGCACTTTTCCGTTTATAAAACTTGTGGTGGACTGAAATGAGGAACTGGGTAGCCACATTTAATCACAATTACCAAAAATAGTGAATATTTGCGAATATAGTATGCTAACAATGAGACGTTCTTAACAGTATTGAAAAAGTATATAGGCTAGGATGTAGTTTAATTTAATAAAATAAAGACACAACGCCTCGCATTCTAATTGTATGAACTAAAAGCCAGGAACGCGAACAAACAATATGCACACATCTTACATAAGATGGAGCGAAAGTGAACCAGATGTCGACTAATGCTCATCCCTAAAAGGTAAAATCGATAAAAATGTGCTCTGCGGATTCATGAATAGAACATGCTCATAAAGAATATTTAAGTGCTTCCGCAATGCCAAATGTGTTGCAGATTTTTTCCGCTTTGGTGTCTAGGAATTCGAACGATGCGATGTCACCAACATCGTGAATAATAAATATCAGTCATGACAGAACTAGACAACTTATGTTACCGACATTCTATAGTAATCGATTCCGTTAAATTTAGTTACATTTAAAACCGTCATTAAATACTGGCGCAATTTAAATTCAGTGGTGTTATATCTAAAAAAATCTAATAAATTGTATTAGCAACAAATGCTATTGTATTTCATTCTGAAGATTTTTTTCCGGCCGGGCGCCCCTCCAGAGGGATGCTTAACGCAATAAATCATTTGGATGTAAGAATTACAGATTGAACATATTTTAATGTAGAATTATGATGAGATTAAGAAACAAAATATTAATGCATAATGCTACATATATTTTAATACAACCTTTATTTACTTGCATTCGAGCGTATCATCATATACACGGCATTTTGTATTGTTAGACAGTTTTAAAGGTTCATAAGTTTTAAATTACTTTGATAACCATCGGTATGCATAAGCCAAAATGACGTATATGAAGGAAGAGCATGCGTGTTCTAAGAAACTATAATGTAGTTCTATCCCTGAAAGTTGAACTTCAAATGTGATTAATGGTGAAATTGCAGTCGTAAACTACATGCCAGTAAGGCATGTTGACTGATATTAATACTTTGCGATTATTGTGATAGCTTTACGATAGAACTCCATTTGTTACGTAATGAACTTCGAAGAATATAATACTGAACTTAATGCAGAGAAAAACATTGACCGATTTTAAAAGAAACTGCGCGTTTAGATAATTTCGGAGAATATGCACAAAAATAAATACAATAAAATAACTGAATCTGTGTAACACCCTCTAAGCACATGATAGTTTATTTCAGATATAAATTTTGCAGACATTTATTCTCAAAGTCAATAGCATTCTGCTACTAAACCAATTTATAAATATTTTAATACAATTATGATCAATGTGATTCGTATTAATATTTTTGGGACAACATGCAAAGACAAAATTATCCAATAGCCAATTGCAGTGAAACGCTAAATATTGAAGCACTGTTGTGATGACTATTTTGTACTGAATTTACTGACAATTAGAACGATTGTCAAATGACGATAAGGTCCATTTTGAATGAATAAGCTAGGTATCAACCAGGCATGTAACTAAAAAGAACTTTATGACAACACCATTTATTTCTAGCATAATTGATTTATTTTAGAGAAATTGTACGAAGAATTTCTAATTTTGATATGAATATCTACAAACTGTTAAAAATAAAATTTACGACTGTACGGCCAACGGCCCAAAGCCATCCATCCTAGCCGTGTTGTCTTCGTCATTAATGGAGTTATGCAATTGCTCCTCATTAACACAGCTGCTGATACTTCATTCAATTTTTATATCAGCAAAGTTAATATGCATAACATACTATGACAAATAAAAAGAAAGACGACAGAAGACAACATTACTTAATTATCGGAATTCAATTTTCGTCACCACACGCTCTATCGAGACACTTTAATCTCAGTGTATTGATTTCTCTGTGTCGAATTGAAATATGTTAATATTTGTTTTATCAATTATAGTTACACAGTTATGAATTCTACGATAGATAAACAATAGGTGACAAAATTTTTGGAGAAAAATTAAATATATATTTGAAAAGTAATAAAAATGACTGGAAGCCATGAAAAGTAATAAAAGTAACCATTCATGTTGTTTTGCGATCAATAAGTTAGTCGCTCTAATAATATAATCCACTTTCTATGCTTAAGTGCAGAAAACAGAAAATGAACTAACATTTTGAAAATAATTCAATAAATTTGTAGGCCCAAAGACCAAATAAAGTTAGATTAATACAAAAACAAAAATTCATTGTAATATATGATCAAGCGAATAACCTTATATGGCAAAAAAATAGCAGTGTCAGATAATGTTTACAATGCTTATTGGGGAAGTATTTTAGCAAACAAATATAATATATACATTTTCATAAAGTAAATATAGCAGAAACAGAATGGATCGCAGAAATAGGAATACAGCGTAGAACACGACCGGTAGAAACAACAAGAAATAGTATGAGCTAATATTCAAATACTTGCGTTTTCTACGAATCTAACAAAACATACGAACACAAGCATAGGTGAAAGAATCTTAATTACATATTTTATACCAGTCGGCGGACTTCGAAGAAACGTTTTATATATACAACTTGACCAATACTCATAGCGACCAGCAGAAACGCTTCAAATCCTGCCCAATGAACTACTCTAGAATTAGTAGATTCGGTGACTAAAGTTATAACACGAATTCTTACTTTGATGGTGTAGTTTAGCGCGAAGTGCCATATAATCCATTTCTTGCTTAACTGTCCAAACAGACGATGACAGTAAATTTATCATATCGACCAACTTCCCATCAGAATCTTTATTGACATTTAAATTTAATTATTACAAACCTGTCTCATTACCCTCTCTCTGTATTCCATCTTCACTTAATTCCAAGCTGAATAGAACTACTTTTGGTGTCAATGTACTCATCTTGTTGCTAAAACAGTATTTGTAAATTCCATCTGTGCTAGCCATAAATGTATTTCTTCCACTCTGTTGTTTAAGACCTTCGTAAAGAACATTCTGATCAGGTCCATATATCTTAAAATGAAAAAATAAAGTCATTACATGAACATCGATATCGTAGAATCCACCCTCTGCAACTTCGAAGAGAAGCGTCGCCTTGGTATCACGTTTTAATCTGTCAAAGAAACATTGTTCATCGTTTGAATCAATTGTGACATAAAAACACTGACTTAATTGAATAAATAAAAATAAAACTAGATATGACCACATGTTACGGAATGACAATGATAAAACGAAAAAATAACTATTTTTGGTAAAGAATATAAATGTATAGTACACAAAATAACAAAATACAAAATCCAATATCTAAATTATTCAAAGCGATATAATAGATTAAAACTGCTAGAAAAGTTCTTATATTGGTGAACACCGCGTTGCATAAGATAAAAATATATTTAGACTATTAACAACAGAAGGAAAAATATATCGGTCTGATACACGTCGAGACCGCAATATAAGAATAAACACACATTGTAAAATAACTTCATGTATACACTCTAGGAGTTATATAAATCAAGGATACACAGAAATGCTACGCTTTGGCGTACCGATCAAATAAAAATAATGGCCTAAATTAAGACCGTTAAAGGTAGTTCAGGATGTAGATGCTCCAGATATATTAGCTGATGAGAGCCCCATAGACGCAAGGTCAGACTCAGTCTTAGTGTGCCTATATGAGTCTGATAGAATATTTTTCTCATCCACATATATATCAAGTTTATATATACGATTCCCTGTACCATGCTATCAGTGTCCTTAAATTTGAGATTGGCTTCCATGTTAATGACACCTAAATATAAAATTATATAATCAAGTAATAAGCGAAGGACTGTGTACTTCTTACGCAACATTGAAACTGAATATTTAATCTGGAAAGTGATTAGACGCAAAAAAACAGAATAATTAATTAACGTGTTCCGGAATAACCCCAATATGCACAAATTAAAACGGAAAATCGTTTGTTTAGATTTATTTTTTGAAAATCAAAAGTTGTAAAGCCGAAACGAGAAATGAAATCGAAAATGAAACTTGCTAGAGAATATCACACCAGACAGAAACAGAATACAGAAAACTTGAATTCCGCACTATTGAAAAGTATTAATGCTACAAAGGATTCAACCAAATGATGTTAATTTAATTGTGTCAGAAGAAATATCCTGCTCTGCATACACCGCCTTCTCAAAAAGGTCTCTATTAATAGACGTAATCCTTGTTTTTGGCTGACGTTGTGCATACGGATGCTTTTTACGTCGATGTTGTGCGCTGTTCATCTGATATTTGCACTGTTAGTTTGTCTGACGTTGATCGCATGTGATGATCTTGTAGCTCGATTGAGCATAATGTCGATGCCGTGAACAAAGCGTCTTGTCAACGTGTCCTGTTTGACATTTGTGCCTACGTGGTCAGATTGCATACATCAGACTCGTCCCTAGAACGATTTACCTTAGACTCATCTATTCCTTTAGTCTTATCGTCAGTCACAATAAACTGGGGAATGCAACCATCCAAAGTAACATAATGCTCCAGGTCATATAATTCTATGACGATATTTTTGTCTGTCATCCTCTTATATTTGCACGGCTCTTTGTAAAATGGATTCAGACAGTTCTTTCTATTGTCAATAGCCACGTGATCATGGAGGCCGATCTTAGATTGTAGGACACAACACCTGGTTTTTAATTTGCCAGTCTTTGTCGAAGCTAAACGACACACCTGAACACTAAGTGCTCAAACAAACCAATCTACGATACTAGAAACCCAACCAAGACTACTTGGAGTGTCTATCAGAAGATCTCAAAGCCGAATTAATGGTTCTCCATATACCAATTCTGCCATTGAATTTCCTAATTTTGCCCTGTATCTGTTGTGCATGGCAAGCAGTACTGTAGGAAGAATGTGTAACCAGCTTGTTCCACTAGTACACCTAAACGCATTTTTCAGTTCAAGATGTAGCCTTTCAACCATCCCATTGACACGTGGATTGTATGCGTTAGTACGCAATACATTTATTCCCATGATGTTGAGAGATTTTTTGAAAAGCTCTGATATGAATTTACTGTCATGATCCCCAGTGACTCTTATCGGAACACCATATCGCGATACCCAATTATGTAAGACGAGCACAAGACTTCTTTCGCTGTCATATCCTTCAAAATTGCTACTTAAAATTGGCGATTAAAACGATCAACTATTGTTAGACAACAATTTAGACCGTTAACTTGGAGCATCTCGAAAATGTCGATTTTTATATGTCTAAACCGTCAGTTTGGTATCCCTATATTCCGTGTCTCGGTTCTAGTATGTCTCCAAACATTGTAAGTTTGACACTTGGCACAGTCTCTTACCCAAGCCCGTATGACTCTAGACATATGCCATCATACGCATCTGTCAGTAATTAATCGAATGGTGGGTTTTACGGATGGATGTCCCAAATAGTGTAACTGTTGAATTATTTTCGCGTAAGTTCAACGGCACATATGGTTGGAGTTGGCCTCTGGACGTTTCGCATAACAACCACCTGCCTCTCAGGATCTTGCAAGCATAGCCGGGTTTCATAGCCAAAAATAGCGCAAAGGGACCGATCCTTGTGCTTTCTCGATTTACTTAACTAAATTTTTTGGAGTATCATATAGATTCTTCAACGAACATTGACGTATTATCTCGACGTCTACTTCGTTCGGTCTACTAAGTGCATCTGCTACCAAAATTTCTTTATCAGCAATATGAGAGACAGTGAAGTCGAAATCTGGTAATCGGGTAATCTGAGAATTCACCCTGCGAGTGTAATTAAGCCTCGCGGTTTTACCCAGTATGCTTATCAACGGATTGTGATCTGTCAAATGATGATCGTCTAAATAATGCTAAAAATGTAGCACAGTAGCATACACAGCACAAAGCTCTTTACTAAAAGTATCATACAGTTTTTCTCGGTCATGAATCGTTTGGCTATAAAACCAAAATTGTCTTACTATATCATTGTCTCTTAACTGAAGCATTGCCCTATTGCAAAATCTGAGACACCTGTGATTAGTGAAATGGCTTCTCCCCATGTACAAGGGCTAGAGTTGTTATGAGCTTGGTGATTCTTTAGCCCTATGGAATTTTTCTTGGTCTTCATTACATAAGGTGATAGACCAGGACTCTTAATCGTACTCTTCTCACGTGTGAGATAGTATGTTAGCTATCTAAAAATTCCGGCTAGACCTGGAATGAATCGTCGATAATAGCTGTTCATGCCCAAGAACCTTCGCAGCTCGCGCACGATCCGGGGCTCAGCTACGTCCTTCATGGCTTGGATTTTACCTTCCAAAGTTGTAATTCCGTCTTTGGAAAGTATATATCCAAGATATTTGACCAAATAACATCCAATTTTGTTCTTATTGGGTTTGACCACTAATCAATTTTGTTCCATCATGGTCAAAACCGTTCCCAAATGCTTACGTTGTTCATCAAGCGATCGATTGGAAATAATTATGTCGTCTATGTATACCCTCGCAAATGGACAATTCTGTAGGACTTCTTCAATGAAGTGCTGGAAAGTCTGACTGGCATTATTCAACCAAAAGGGGATTCGAAGAAATTCATGCAATCTCCCTCCTGGAAATCTGAATGGGGTAAGTGGGATATAGAGCTTTCCTCCATCAGTATCCGATAGTATGCTTTCTAGAGATCTGAAGCTGAATAAACCTCATATCCCATTATGTTTAGGAGCAAAGTACTTTGGTTAGGTAGAAGATAAGATTCACCCTTAGTCACTGAGTTCAATAGACGATACTTCCCACAAACTCTCCATTGTCCCGGTTGAGGTTTGTGAACCCCCACTATTGAGGAAGCAAAGTTGGAATTTGACTTCCTACAATTCTCTGTTTGCGCAATTGGTGAAATTCAGATACAGAATTTTGTTGCTTGTGTTTTGAAAACGATTGTGTCTTGGGTGAACAAGGTAACAAAGCCACCAAATGTAATTGGTGATGATATCTCTGTTGAATTTTGGTTAGCTTTAAATAGCTTTTGGGCATCTCCGACCTAAACTGAATGTTTCTCGGATTTATATGGTGGTAGACTGATAAAGTTTGGACTAGCGTGCTTGCAAAATTTTGTAGAGGCTCCAATCCTATTAGCTAATGAGAGCGCCATAGACGGATACTCAGATTCAGCGTTAATGAGCCTATAGGGGTCTGATAAATTATTTTTTAGCCATATCTTTCGAGGTCATGTCTACGGCTCCCTGTTCCATGCTATTAGTGTAATCAAATATAAGATTAGCCCCCATCTTAATCACACCTAAATATATAATTAATTAATCAAATAATAGGCGAAGGACTATGTACTTCTTACGCAACACTGAACTTGAATACTTAACCTAGAATGAGATTAGACGTGAAAAACGGAATAATAAAATTACCTGGCCCATTATGTATATACATTTGTTAGTATAAACAAAGTATTGTATATTGTGGAAATGGCAATTCATTTAGGAGACCAGTTTCATCTTATTAGGAGCTCATGATGTACTGTCGAGTATTTGTCGCGGACAGGGCTCGAACCTGGGCATGTCTACTTCGGAATCTGGTGCTTTAACCACCAAACTATCCTTCAGCACATCACACTAAATTTCCAGTTATGTAAAAACTAATGCTTCTTGGTAAGCCTTTCCTTTAAATAGAGCCTATATAGCATCTCTTTAGCCATGAAGTTCTAACTTTCGATCCACAATCTCTCATTATACTGACAAATGTATGTACATAATAGGTCAGGTGTTTATATCAATATCTCAACAGTGATTGAAAGTAATTTTTATCATCACCCGCGCAAATAATGTTCTTTTAATTATATAAATTTATATTTCAATAATATTTGTTCATGTAACGTAGTATCTGTTCGATAATAACAAATTGGGGATAATTAGTTGGAACTTTAGGACTAAAGGAAGACTATATTAGCTCTACATATAGAGAAGGCTAACCAAGAAACATTAGTTAGTAAATAAAAAATAATGTGTTTAGTATGCGGCAGGGTGTTTCAGTAGTTCGACCACCCGAATCCAAAGCAGACGTGCCCTGTTTCGAGCTCTGTCCCTGCAAATTCTGGACAGTACGTGATGAGTTCCAACTAAGCCCGAAACCAGTCAACTGGATAAATTGCCTTTTACACACTATACAATACTTAGTTTATACTGGTAAATGTATGTACATAATGTGCCAGGTGTATATATCAAGACCACAACCTCTATTAAAAATAATTGCTATCACGGCCGCGCAACCAATGTTCGTTTAATTATATAAATGTTCATTTCATTGCCACTTCCCCATGTAACGTGGTATCTGTTCTATAATGACAATTTGGGAATGGATAGTTGGAACTTTAGGGCTAAAATGTTGCTATATGGGTTCTATATAAATGAAAGGCTAACCAGAAAACATTAGTGAGTATATAACTGAAAATTTTGTGTAGTGTGTAGCTGGGTGGCTAAGTGGTTAGAGCACCAGATTCCGAAGCAGACGTGCCCAGGTTCAAGGCCTGTCCGCGGCAAATTCTGGCCAGTACGTGACGAGTTCCCAATAAGGACGAAATCGGTTTACTGGATGAATTGCCTTTTTTACACTATGTATTTCTTAGTTTATACTGACAAATGTATGTACATAATGTGTCAGGTGTTTATATAAAGATCACAACCTTGATTAAAATTAATTGTTATAACGGGCCGTGCAACCAATGTTCGTTTAATTAAATTACATATTCCTGAGCGATCTCAATATTCACTAATAATAACGGAAACTCGTTTGTTTATGTTTATATTGTGGAAATCGAAATTTGAAATGGCGAATGATAGTTTCCAGAGAAAATCACGCCAGACAAGCACAGAATACAGAAAACTTTCATCTGTATATATATATGCTACAAAAGATTTAAAGAAAACATGTTCTAGAAGTTAAACGAAAACTTTATTTTTTAATGATATTCGTTCCAATCAGCCACGGTGGTTTAAATTTATCAATAATATTTACTTTAATTTTGTCGGAGTAAATATCTGTCTCTACAAGGTCACTACCCTAGGAGAGCCACTGTGACGCAACATACGTGTATCCAATGCTACTATAATGGTGAAATATTTCAGAACATCTGAATTCATCACTCCTTTCAAAACATCTCTTAGTCTTTCTTTCATAAATCTTTCGGCCAACTGCTTTGGATGCGCACATTTATTGCAGCAGTTCATTATATCAAAATAGGCTCTTTTACAACATAGTGCAAATGGTCCCCGTCTTACTGATTGCCACAGTATACCTTTACGAAAGCGGACATTAAAAACGAAAAAAACCCAGTCAGTTTACCTGTGACGAATTTGATATACTTCCCGTAATATCAATAAGAATAATAATTTATAGCCCACTCAATAGTTTATTTTCAATATTCAGCGGTGAAAGGTTAATATGCAGGAAATAAGATATGTCTGTAGCCGCACAAAGCAATGACGTACCTTTTCTTAAGAAAATTTCAAATTAACAAAGACAAGCCATAATTTTTGAGAATTTAAACAAAGTCAATTTCAAAAAATTCTCACATTATTTTAAAACCGTAACAATTTTTATAAACTAGTGGCAACTTTAAATGACCAAAATTAAAAATTGATTAATTTTTATATGATGAGTTAATTGACCTCGACATACACTCTCATGTTATCTATGTATGCTCATACATAACGTTGTCATCATTATTTGATTTCTAAACGATTATTTGAGAAATAATTTCAACATTATTTGCTAGTACTTCGCTAGATTTCATTTCCAATTAGTGTCGATCTTTTTTTTCTGTTAAATTAAAATAAAATATCACTACTTTTCCACGTTTGTTTTGCTCATCCTCCTTTAGCAAAAGCTTCGATTCAGATCTCGCATAAGTCTCTTGATACTTTGATAGTTATTGTTCCGTAGTCTCCTCTTGCATAAAGGTAAAATGTGGAGCGCAGCGATCCATTCTGTGCCAATCACTTCTATGAATGCATTTTTATCAGTAATACAGTTTAATTTGTATGACTTCTTATAAAACGAATTCAGACAATTTCGTTTTATCTCGTTATTTATAAATAAATTTGACGACAGTGTTAAATATGAAGATACATTACAGTTTTAGATTCAATTTCCAATTTTGGTTGGGACTAAGCGACTCATTTTGTTCCTTTGTGCTCATACGAACTTAACTTCTGAGCTTGAGGCGCAATGGAGACAGTTTGTAGCATATATTGGAAGATCTCCAGGTAACCTTAATGGTTCTCAATGAAATAGCTCTACTATGGATGTTCCTAAATGATCTATGTACCTGCTTTGCGTTTCAAGGAGAACTATAGGTAAATCAGGTATTTAATTAGATCTCCAGTGCATCGTAATGCAGACTTAGGTTTATTGTGCTCTGGGCATGTATGCTCTTGTGCGTCTCACTTCAATCCCCGTGGCATTCAATGCTTGCAGAAAGAGTTCAAACATAAACTGGCTACCACGATCACTAATTACCATTACCGGTACACAATATCGTGACACTAAATTATGCGAAAACATGAATAAGACGTCCTGAGCTGACATATCATTTAGGATTACTTCTTGATACTGACGACTGAATCGATCAACCATTGTGAGAAGATACCTCTGACCAGAGATTTCGGGTATTCCTACAACCTCGATGTGTACATGCATAAAACTACCCGCTGGTATGCCAATTGGTTGGTGAACTATAGCATACATTGATATCTATCGTGTTGGTGCCATGTATCGACTCGGCAACAATAGTGTTACTACCATGTACGTTTTCGATACTATAATGTTTGCATCAGGTACTGACGAAATAGCCATAGTTTTGGTAACATTTACAGACTCGGTATATATATTATATAGAGTGAGTTAGCGCTGAAGTCGAATTGTCGAAGGCTTTATATGGTGCTAGCTTCAATACTGTAGGTTTATACTTTCGTAAAGGAGGCCCTTAGGTCACTACCATAAGGGGGTCTCTTGGATGCCAGGCCCGGAAAATTCATATATGCGGAATGATCATCTATCTTGGAACACTTAAGTTCCTCTGAACTATCTCTTAAGCTACAATCCTTAAGTCCGCTAGCCAACTGCTCTGTATCCTCAGTATTTAATAAACCAGACATGATATTATTAAATATTATATTAATTAAGTAAGCTTACCCGGATACGCTGATGTCCACAAATTACTGAACTGGAATGATTGAGACCTTAAAACAAGTATTAACTTAAAATACCCAAAGCAAATTTGTGGTCCTTTTCGCTGATAATTAAAAACAAAAAAATGACGAGAAGATTACAAATTTTTATTCACAAAGTATCGGTGATTTTCCACAATCCTCACCCAAATATATAGTGGGTAAAGGTCGTATTACCGGCTCCTACTGAAGAGTCGCTAGTAAGCACGAAACAAATTTGCACGAGATTATACTTTCCGTTGATGCTATCTTTGGTTTATCCTTCTGGTCTTAATTGAACTAATTTGTTACAAGGTGCACAACACCTTATACGTAATTGAATATATATATTATCTAACATTTTACACTTCCGTCTTAGCATGTCGCCATATTTTGCAAGTTTGTCAGCGGACACAATTTCTTACGTAAGCCCTTATGCATTTTGACATCTATGGCCACACATATCAATCAGTGAGCAACCTGATAGTTGTCTGAAAGGAATGTTGACCAAATTCATGCAGCTGTTGAAATAACTGGACTTAAATTTCAACGGTACCTATGTTCTAGGTTGGCTCATGGAGACTTCACACTGTAACCACTTATCTAAATACTTCTTGAGTGTGAACGCTGATTTATTAGCCAACACAACTACTAAAAGATCAACAATCTGCTGTCCCAATAATTATTGGGTAAAATCTGTCGAAAATGCGATATAGCCAATGAATAACACCGACTGGATGAACTTTTTGTCTGATATACATGATCTGCTGAGAGTGTCCTCTACCACATTCTCTTTTCCCAAAGTATGAGAAATGGTTAAGTCAAATTCTGCTAGTTGGGTTATTTGTGAACTAATCCGTTGAGATTTATTAAGCCTGTTCGTTTTACGAAGGAAACTCATCAACGGTTTAGGACCAGTTGATAACATTAACTGATGCCCGTCTAAGTGGTGCTCGAAATGCAACATTAAAGCATAAACCACTAGGAAATCCTTCCCAAGCGAGTCGTATCGCTTTTCACGTTCCTGGAGTTCCTACCCTAAAATCATATCAGCTTGACTATACCATTTTATCTATGATGTAGCACTGCAACTATGGCTACATTTAAATCATCTGTGACCAGCTCAAACAGGTAAGTTTAATCCAAATGTTCTAGTGTTTTTATCTCGCTCAACTGATAATTTATCTTCTGGAATATGTCCTTGTCATATTGGCTTAAATTGATAGACCAGGATTTATTGATTGTAATACTTTCAGGAATCAAATATCGACTTAATCATCCCAAAATACGAGCTAAACATGATATAAAACTACATTAATAATTTCAAATTTCCAAACATCTACGCAGTTGGCATACAGTTTGTGGTTTCTGGATCTTATCCTCCAAGAGTGTGATTTCCTCCTTGGAAATGTAATGTCTAAGACATTTTAAGATTGAGCAACCAACCTTGCTTTTCTTTAAACGTACAATGGTTATGCGGGCGGTGATAACAATTAATATAATCAAGGTTGCTATCATGATTAAAACATTTGATCAATTAAGTACATACGTTTGTCAGTTTAAACTAAGAATTGTATAGTGTAGAAAAGGAAATTCATCCAGTAGACCGGTTTCGTCCTTATTGGGAACTCATCACGTATGAGACAGCGTACTCCAGGGTGTCACAGTTGTTAAAGGACTAGATATCAAAGCGGACGTGCCCAATTTCGAGCCCTGTTCGCGACAAATTCTGGGTAGTACGTGATGAGATCCCAATAAGGACGATACCGATCTACAGG
This sequence comes from Eudiplozoon nipponicum, assembly GCA_029291075.1. Taxonomy (NCBI): domain Eukaryota; kingdom Metazoa; phylum Platyhelminthes; class Monogenea; order Mazocraeidea; family Diplozoidae; genus Eudiplozoon; species Eudiplozoon nipponicum. The sequence goes on from JAQBSW010004787.1 coordinate 52,772, forward strand.
ATGAATTGGCTTTTCTAGACTATAAAAGTTTCAGTTTATACGGATAAATGTATGTATTTGCTATTTTTTGTGTTGAAAAAAGCCGATAATATTCCAGCTTTTATGACGCAGTGTCCTAGTACTCCCGGTGTTCTTTCCGAGGTTGATTACATATGATGATGTCGTTTATGCACACTCGAACAACTGAACATTCCTGAAGAACTTTCTAACTTAACCTAATTTCGATGATTTCAGGATAACCCGAATAGGCACTCATTGCAGCCTTCCTTCACAATCAACTCTATGGCTCCTACTAGAGAGGGAATAATTTTTTTCTGGGGAGTTAAGCCTAGTTACTGGACGAGAAATACCGCGGAAAGTTGCAAACTTCGCCTTGACATTTTCGAAACTCGGCACAGCTGCGATGCGAAATGATCCACTCGCGTGTTCCTTGAACACAATCACGCAATTCGCACCCACGGCGCTTGAAATTTTTAAAATGAATATCAGAATATGATCTATCTCTGCCTGAACATTTGACCCTGTGTTTCGCCAAAAACACCTATTTCGTCCTAAGATACTAAGTTCATTATCTAAGCCCGAGAGACTTTTGTGATTAGTTGGAATTGTTGCTCATAGTACGAATCTGCAGTTACGGCACACAACTCTGATTTATTTTGCTGGTTATAGGTGTCCTATAATTTGAGCTTCTTCGACGATCCTATTTCTAATGTATCACAAAAATCCTGAATGGCTCTTAATTTTGCAGGCAATTATATTGTAAATATACAATTAGCAACTTCTTTGTGCGATATCGAGCCGAATATTTTTAAAATAAATCTGTCATAAAATTCAGATGGATCCTGGTTTCCAATTTCTTCCTGACGCAATTAATCCGTCATTTGCTCAGTTATTCCGGGTTGAAATCGTCTTCGAAGTTCAAACGTATTATATAGTTCATTGTTCATAGTGAATTTCCTAAATAAGAATAAGACCCTCTTCACAATTTCTGACAATGACCACCAGGCCGAGACAAACATTTCTGTTGGTTTGTTAATCATTTTACTTTAAAATTATTACGCGTCATCAGTACAATCAGAGTGGTAGTCTGGTCTGTACATTGTGAGATTTATATTGCATTTAATGTGGTTGAGAGTAGTACTATCTTCATTTTTGTAGAGATTTCCACATTTTGGATCCAGGCGCGGCCACCACCTTTTATGGGGAATGCAACGATCCAAAGTAACACAATCCTCAATGCCATTTACCTCCATGATGACATTTTTGTCAATCATCGTCTTGACATTATATGGTCCTTTGTAAAATGGCGTCAGGCAGTTCTTCCTATTTTCATTAGTTACATAAACATGCGAAGCCGATCTTAGATCAGAGGACACGTAGCATTTAGTTTTTGCTTTTCTAGTCTTGGTCGGAGCTCCTACAAATCAATATACATGTCTAGAAGCCCAATTAAGACTGCTTTGAGTTTCGATTAGAAGATCTTCCAGGCAAACTTAATGGTTCTCCATATAACAATTCTGCTATTGAAGTTTCTAGTTGTGCCCTATATCTATTGCGCATGGCAAGTAATACTTTAGGAAGATTGTGTACAATAGAATAGAATAGAATGGAATAGAATAGAATAGAATAGAATAGAATAGAATAGAATAGAATAGAATAGAATAGAATAGAATAGAATAGAATAGAATAGAATAGAATAGAATAGAATAGAATAGAATAGAATAGAATAGAATAGAATAGAATAGAATAGAATAGAATAGAATAGAATAGAATAGAATAGAATAGAATAGAATAGAATAGAATAGAATAGAATAGAATAGAATAGAATAGAATAGAATAGAATAGAATAGAATAGAATAGAATAGAATAGAATAGAATAGAATAGAATAGAATAGAATAGAATAGAATAGAATAGAATAGAATAGAATAGAATAGAATAGAATAGAATAGAATAGAATAGAATAGAATAGAATAGAATAGAATAGAATAGAATAGAATAGAATAGAATAGAATAGAATAGAATAGAATAGAATAGAATAGAATAGAATAGAATAGAATAGAATAGAATAGAATAGAATAGAATAGAATAGAATAGAATAGAATAGAATAGAATAGAATAGAATAGAATAGAATAGAATAGAATAGAATAGAATAGAATAGAATAGAATAGAATAGAATAGAATAGAATAGAATAGAATAGAATAGAATAGAATAGAATAGAATAGAATAGAATAGAATAGAATAGAATAGAATAGAATAGAATAGAATAGAATAGAATAGAATAGAATAGAATAGAATAGAATAGAATAGAATAGAATAGAATAGAATAGAATAGAATAGAATAGAATAGAATAGAATAGAATAGAATAGAATAGAATAGAATAGAATAGAATAGAATAGAATAGAATAGAATAGAATAGAATAGAATAGAATAGAATAGAATAGAATAGAATAGAATAGAATAGAATAGAATAGAATAGAATAGAATAGAATAGAATAGAATAGAATAGAATAGAATAGAATAGAATAGAATAGAATAGAATAGAATAGAATAGAATAGAATAGAATAGAATAGAATAGAATAGAATAGAATAGAATAGAATAGAATAGAATAGAATAGAATAGAATAGAATAGAATAGAATAGAATAGAATAGAATAGAATAGAATAGAATAGAATAGAATAGAATAGAATAGAATAGAATAGAATAGAATAGAATAGAATAGAATAGAATAGAATAGAATAGAATAGAATAGAATAGAATAGAATAGAATAGAATACATTACACTAGATCAGAACAGAAAAGAATAGAAGAGAATAGAGTAGAATAGAATAGGATAGAATATAATATAATATAATAGAATAGAATAGAATAGAGTAGAATAGAATAGAATAGAATAGAATAGAATAGAATAGAATAGAATAGAACAGAATAGAATAGAATAGAATAGAATAGAATAGAATAGAATAGAACAGAATAGAATAGAATAGAATAGAATAGAAAAGAATAGAATAGAATAGAATAGAATAGAATAGAATAGAATAGAATAGAATATCTTGATTTGGATTCAAACCACACATGTTCTATAAAGTAGATTATAATATTGAAAAATGTACAAAATAAAAAAGATATCACATCATATAAATATGTGCAATTAATCTTATATATATATAAGTAAATCTCTCGAGTTATACTGTACAATATATCAACATCAGAAACTCCGGCTGTAAAGAGTAACAGATTCATCATCGAAACAGGAAAAATCAAAATATAATTCGAGTGTAACTTTATGTAAAAAATGAGATCCATGGTTGGCAATTGATTGTATGTATTTTTGACTAACATATGTAGATGATAGACATTTAAAGTTGGTGGTCCTTATTAGGGCCTGAAATGCGTTCTCCGGAAATTGCTTATAAGGTTTGTACTCCTAGACATTTTGGCCGGCTCTGGTTGCCTGGTTTGTGTTCCTTCGGTGTGCAGTCGAAACCAGAGTAGTGAGTTGCTGTGTGAAAGCTCAGAATTGTCTTGTTGAACGTTTGCAGCAACACCGTGGTGACTGGCACAAGTAGAAGTCCGATTAAAAGATAATCGATACGTATGACTAGTTGTACAGCAGCAAGAAGATTGGCGTGGCTGAGAACAAAGTGACTAGGTGAAATAGCTTCATTTGCGCAAGTCCAGAAGTCAGCATAAATAAACAGGAAATATGCAGTGAGACAACAATCACGAGTAGGACACAGTAGGAAATGTCAAACGTGCAATGTCGAGCATGGTATATGCACAGTGTCTGTACAGGTTTGAAAGTGTAAGCTCGTATGCCATTGGTTAACGACAAATTTCCCTTGTTTTAATTAGTAACGCATAAATAATATAGGAATTCATTTATGCAATATGCTGGTGAATTGTTCTAAGCCGTTACACACTAAATCGGCTAGTCGTTAGTCACGCAAATTTTCTTGTTCCTGTGCTTCTAGGCATACGTAATCGATCATCTTTCAATCGGAGTTCTACGTGTGCCAGTCATCTTGATGTTGCCCCAGACTTTAAATAGAACAGCAATTAACGCAACCTGCTTCGTTAAATTTACATGTACAGTGTGCTTCTGAGCAAAGAATCATTACTTCGCGATCAGAACTCAGAGGGCCAATGTCTAGAGGGATTTCTTAATCTCCGCTTCATTCACATACTCAAAAACTTTCACTGAAATCGCCCGTGAAATTTTCCTTAGCCCTACGAAAGGCCACCAACTGTACTACTATCCTAATCCTGTTTTGTCTTATTGCTAACTTTTCACGGCACCCTAGCCGGGGAGTTACAGTTTTAAAACAATTAAATATGGCATATGAACACAATTAGGAGGGACTTACGCATGAAAAAAATAAAATACAAAGACAGAATCAGAGGAAAAACTAATAATATAGATACACGAAAAGATATAAACATAGACTCATCCAGAAATTATGATATTATTTATATTTGGAAGAACTATTCTTTCGTTTCAGCAATGTTGGTTTAAATTTCTATATACATGTTGTATTTTCCTTTATCGGAGAAAGCACATCTTCCACAAACTCCTCTCACTCCAAAACCGTGTCCAGCAATAGACGTGATTTCCGGGTTTTAGCTTGCGTCACATCCTTCCGGATCGCTTTCTGCTCACTTTTACCCTTAACGTCGTCAGTGCCTACTTTTCATCCTACTCGTTTAGGGTTAGTGCCCGCGACATTGATAATGCGTCCCATTCATGTAGCTCACTTAAAGCTTTTTCCAGGGATGTTGACAATGCGTCATTTTCATGCTCCTCGCTCGAAGGTCAAACATATTAATTTTGGTTCTGTTTATACAAATCAATCATGGAATGATGGTTGTTTAATTCAACTCGTTTTTTGGTCTTATAATCAATATTAATAAACTGTGGAATGCAGAGATACATAGATCCTACGCATAACCATTACAGACGGCGGCGCAAGCTAATTTGTATATTCTACTCCCGAGTTTGTAATCTATCCATCATTCTGCTTGCGGCTTCTTACTGCATATTCAGTAATTTACATCGTAGACCGCGATCCTCTTCTCGCACGGTCCGATGCGCTTCTGAATTTGCCTTTAACTGAAGCATCATGTTTGAGTCTGCAATCTCTGCGTATACGTGTCATTCTCCTAGTTTGTACATGCAATCCAACCCTCGTAAATTACAATCATGTCTATGTTCGTTGTCTCAAAGTCCTCTAATATTTCTCCTATCCTAGCTTATACTTCAGGGGCAATAATTAAAATTATCACCTCGTGGAAGATCTTCAGTCAGAAACCTTGGCGCATACGCCTTCACAAATTTCGCACGTAAACTATGGCCCCAAGTTTTAAAAGCGTAAAAGCTCGCACATATGCGCTATTCTTCTAGATTGACAGTTCAACTTTTAATACCTCTAATGTGTTTGATAGTATTTCTGCTATTTTGTGTCCTGGAAACCGACCATACTTATCCTAACTTCCTCTGGAAAAACAATTCATGCTGAACCGAACTGATCTACTGAATCACTAATTCGGTGAACCCCGAACGCTAACTTTACTGCTCCGATCTACTCCAAATATTTTTCAGATCTGTTCGGTACCAAACTGGCAAAATTTTGAAATGGAGCGGTTGCCATATTTGATAGATTCATATAAATGGAAACCTCAATGATGCCAAATTCATGTCTATCTAAATGTGGCAACACACTTCTAGTCTATTTCAATCACGATATAAGCTGGAAATTGACGAGTTCGCCTTATCATCAAATTCAATTACCCGAAAGCTTAGAATGCTTCCAGTTTAACCGTTTGTGTCCTCATATTTCAGATCAACATTAATGATTGCCAAACGATTAGCAATAGAATAAGACGATTGGAAGTGTATAATTCACCAAATAGTTTTATCTAGAAAGAGCTTTAACACAAAAAAATAATATTATGTTTTATAGACCACCCCTATATGCTTCGGTAATGAAATTCCCTTGTCTTATTAAACTATATTTTAAGCCTTAATATCAGTGTTGTATAAGTTGCAAATGAATTCAAGAGGGTAAACGAACAAAATCAGATAGGGCCCACTCTCATCAGGAAAAAATACGAAAGCTGAAACTGAGCAGGACCACGCAATACAAATACAAAAGATAATTTAAACAACAATTGTTCAAGAAATTATAATAATATTTCTCTCTGCAAATAATATGCGATCAAATCAGTAATGATGGTTTACGTTTATAAATAAATTGCTAATTTACTTTTGTTAAATGCAGTACTTTGTAACGGTTCAGTTTATTTCAAAATGGATGGACAAAGGAGAGAGGGAAATCCGTAAATCAATCACGGGTGACATAAATTCATGATATAAGTGCAACGTATTTCCCCCACAATGAACTTTGATCTACTTGCTACCTGCGATTTCCCTCTACTGCTTCACATGGAATCTATAAATGCTGCCTTGTTTTCTTTGTCCTGTAAACAACTTCGAATCATCAATGTCCTCGAATCCAAGTTAGCTCAGTGTTCATCCGTCAGTCTCACATTGATGATCGGAAGTTGTTTACAGGACTTTAAAATAAGCATAATAAAAATATTTAAAGGGACCTAAATAAAAGATTAATTTTAACATACGTACTATGTCTGTTTTAATTATTAATCATAAAGCACTTTCCAAGCACTGTTTTCACAAATTGAAATGATGGAATTTGGATTAAAATTGACGCGGGTAAATAAGTTATCTAATTGATTATTAAATTGTACCAAATATCGGCTATCATATTTGAAATAACGCAATTTGCCACGTAAACCTCCGTTTTTAAATAAGATATGAACTGTGTCTTGGCATAAATCCAACTTTTGTCTAGGATTTCCAAAGCTTGTAAAAACAATAACAAATTAATGACGATGATACGTTGTCAGTTTGCGTGTTAGAAGTTATGATGTAGATTTATGCTAAAAATCGGCGAGTTGACCTCAACTAATGATCTGCACAATTGCCATAGGAACCAGCGGATAATTTCCGTCTACGAAAATTTAGAATTAGCCCAAGAATGCAGAACATTAATACGAATAACTCTGTAATTTTATTATAATTACAAGTTATGTAAGCAAATTCACAACAATGTAAGTGATTCCTTGGCGTGGTCGACAATTATAACACTCCTGCTAGAGTGCCGTACAACTTATCTAGAAAGTCAACGGGTTGAGCCTACTGCTGTTGGCCCTTAATAGAGTCCGAGATATATTTGCCGGCAAATGACATGCTGTTTTAAATTATCCAAAAAGAAGCGATTGTCCATAATTCTTCCTATTCACTTGCTATATATATCCTATTCGTGCGTTAAAGTGCGTAAACAAGTAGATTGGACAAGCAAAATGTGTCAATTGCAGTTGGTTTGCGACAACAACATGTTGGCTGACAGATATCGAAATCCGATTTAGAAATTAATTGATGACATATGCCTGAATGCATACCCACAAGATATTGGCGAGACCGACGGCCAGATGAGTTTGTGACACCGCGTATGGAACAACGAAAACAAGGCAGCATTTATAGATTCTATGTGAAGCAGTAGAGGGAAATCGCAGGTAGCAAGTAGATCAAAGTTTATTGTGGGGGAAATACGTTGCACTTATATCATGAATTTATGTCACCCGTGATTGATTTACGGATTTCCATCTCTCCTTTGTCCATCCATTTTGAAATAAACTGAACCGTTACAAAGTACTGCATTTAACAAAAGTAAATTAGCAATTTATTTATAAACGTAAACCATCATTACTGATTTGATCGCATATTATTTGCAGACAGAAATATTATTATAATTTCTTGAACAATTGTTGTTTAAATTATCTCTTGTATTTTTATTGCGTGGTCCTGCTCAGTTTCAGTTTTCGTATTTTTTCCTGATGAGAGTGGGCCCTATCTGATTTTGTTCGTTTACCCTCTTGAATTCATTTGCAACTTATATAACACTGACATTAAGGCTTAAAATATATTTTAATAAGAAAAGGGAATTTCATTACCGAAGCATATAGGGGTGGTCTATAAAACATAATATTATTTTTTTGTGTTAAAGCTCTTTCTAGATAAAACTATTTGGTGAATTATACACTTCCAATCGTCTTATTCTATTGCTAATCGTTTGGTAATCATTAATGTTGATCTGAAATATGAGGACACAAACGGTTAAACTGGAAGCATTCTAAGCTTTCGGGTAATTGAATTTGATGATAAGGCGAACTCGTCAATTTCCAGCTTATATCGTGATTGCAATAGGCTAGAAGTGTGTTGCCACATTTAGACAGACACAAATTTGGCATCATTGAGGTTTTCATTTATACGAATCTATCAAATATGGCAACCGCTCCATTTCAAAATTTTGCCAGTTTGGTACCGAACAGATCTGAAAAATATTTGGAGTAGATCGGAGCAGTAAAGTTACCGTTCGGGGTTCACCGAATTAGTGATTCAGTAGATCAGTTCGATTCAGCATGAATTGATTTTCCAGAGGAAGTTAGGATAAGTATGGTCGGTTTCCAGGACACAAAATAACAGAAATACTATCAAACACATTAGAGGTAATAAAAATTGAACTGTCAATCTAGAAGAACAGCGCATATGTGCGAGCTTTTACGCTTTTAAAACTTAGGGCCATAGTTTATGTGCGAAATTTGTGAAGGCGTATGCGCCAAGGTTTCTGACTGAAGATCTTCCACGAGGTGATAATTTTAATTATTGCCCCTGAAATATAAGCTAGGATAGGAGAAATATTAGAGGACTTTGAGACAACGAACATAGACATGATTGTAATTTACGAGGGTTGGATGGCGTGTACAAACTAGGAGAATGACACGTATACGCAGAGATTGCAGACTCAAACATGATGCTTCAGTTAAAGGCAAATTCAGAAGCGCATCGGACCGTGCGAGAAGAGGATCGCGGTCTACGATGTAAATTAATGAATATGCAGTAAGAAGCCGCAAGCAGAATGATGGATAGATTACAAACTCGAGAGTAGAATATACAAATTAGCTTGCGCCACCGTCTGTAATGGTTATGCGTAGGATTCAATACACTCTTAGAATATGGACAGTGTAAGTGAAAAGAAGTAGGCTGTTTCGACCCAATTTTAGATGGGCACATACGTAAAGGCAATACTAAACCAGTAGGTAAATATGACATGCGAAGAAACGCAGCAAACTCATACTAGAGGGAACCGTAGGGAGTTGTTTCACAAAGGATTTACCATGTGCCTATTAAGGGAATATAAATTTTAAAGCCACAAACTTCGACAAAAATGGTTGTCCATGATAACCTATAAGCATAGATTTTGAGACATTAAATTTTTAATTCTTGTTTAAATAAACGGGCTGAAATATCTAATCAACACTGGTGAGGAAATGAGCATACTTAGATATGATGTAATGAAAGTAAATTAACCATTATTTTATTTTCTATTATAAGTCCCTAATAGTAGCCAGTTTGGTTACAAAATGTCAGTGAAATTCGGACATGCATTTTCATTTAAGTGTAATTTTCAAGTTGCTGGCATTATAGACACATTATTTGGTTATATTTTTGAAATCCATCGTAATCTGTCATAAAACCCCTGTCCTATTACTTCTGGAGATGGCACAAATGCGTTGGCGCATACTGAATCTGGAAGCTCAGTTGTTCGATTGGTTCATCTAGCTATTCTCTCAGTTGCAGTCTAATTCGTTAATATAAAAGAGGAGCACATAAATGTTTTTCACCATGATAGCGCCAATAAGAACGGGTTAAAGACAGAAGTAGAGCACCAAATAGAGTTGGAAAACATATTACCTTGTTAACCCAAGACTGAACATTTGGTACAACACAAACAACAGGTTTCTGGTGCAGAATTTCAGAAATTGCGCAATGAAGAATTTCGTAGGAAATCAAATTCAAATGTTGCTTCCCCGACCGTGAAATTGGTATCGAACGTGAACATAGAGAATATTAAGAATTACTTGACTCCACTTTAAAAGGGACCATACAAAATCAAATTTATGTCTGACATAAATGTATATATTGGAGTAAATGACATGGAGACGTGAGTCTATGTGTCTTTGCATTCCACAGTTTATTAATATTGATTATAAGACCAAAAAACGAGTAGAGTTAAACAACCATCATTCCATGATTGATTTGTATATGCAGAATTAAAATTAATATGTTTGACCTTCGAGCGAGGAGCATGAAAATGACGCATTGTCAACATCCCTGGAAAAAGCTTTAAGTGAGCTACATGAACGGGACGCATTATCAATGTCGCGGGCACTAACCCTAAACGAGTAGGATGAAAAGTAGGCACTGACGACGTTAAGGGTAAAAGTGAGCAGAAAGCGATCCGGAAGGATGTGACGCAAGCTAAAACCCGGAAATCACGTCTATTGCTGGACAAGGTTTTGGAGTGAGAGGAGTTTGTGGAAGATGTGCTTTCTCCGATAAAGGAAAATACAACATGTATATAGAAATTTAAACCAACATTGCTGAAACGAAAGAATAGTTCTTCCAAATATAAATAATATCATAATTTCTGGATGAGTCTATGTTTATATCTTTTCGTGTATCTATATTATTAGTTTTTCCTCTGATTCTGTCTTTGTATTTTATTTTTTTCATGCGTAAGTCCCTCCTAATTGTGTTCATATGCCATATTTAATTGTTTTAAAACTGTAACTCCCCGGCTAGGGTGCCGTGAAAAGTTAGCAATAAGACAAAACAGGATTAGGATAGTAGTGCAGTTGGTGGCCTTTCGTAGGGCTAAGGAAAATTTCACGGGCGATTTCAGTGAAAGTTTTTGAGTATGAGCATGAAGCGGAGATTAAGAAATCCCTCTAGACATTGACCATTTGAGTTCTGATCGCGAAGTAATGATTCTTTGCTCAGAAGCACACTGTACATGTAAATTTCACGAAGCAGGTTGCGTTAATTGCTGTTCTAAGGCTCTGACAAGTCTATTTAAAGTCTGGGGCACGTAGAATTCCGATTAAAAGATGATCGATCACGTATGCCAAGTAGCACAGGAAAAAGAAAATTTGCGTGACTAACGACTAGCCGATTTAGTGTGTAACGGCTTAGAACAATTCACCAGCATATTGCATAAATGAATTCCTATATTATTTATGCGTTACTAATTAAAACAAGGGAAATTTGTCGTTAACCAATGGCATACGAGCTTACACTTTCAAACCTGTACAGACACTGTGCATATACCATGCTCGACATTGCACGTTTGACATTTCCTACTGTGTCCTACTCGTGATTGTTGTCTCACTGCATATTTAACTGTTTATTTATGCTGACTTCTGGACATGCGTAAATGAAGCTATTTCACCTAGTCACTTGGTTCTCAGCCACGCCAATCTTCTTGCTGCTGTACAACTAGTCATACGTATCGATTATCTTTTAATCGGACTTCTACGTGTGCCAGCCACCACGGTGTTGCTGCAAACTTTCAACAAGACAATTCTGAGCTTTCACACAGCAACTCACCTCTCTGGTTTCGACTGCACAACGAAGGAACACCTTCCAGTCAAGCAGAGCCGGCCTCAAATGTCTAGGAGTACAAATCTTATCAGCATTTGCCGGAGAACGCATTCCGGTCCTAATAAGGACCACCAACTCTAAATGTCTAATATCTACCTATGTTAGTCAACAATATATACAATCAATTGCTAGCCATGGTTCTAATTTTTCACATAAAGTTACACTCGCATTATACCTTGTTTTTCCTGTTTTGATGATCAAACTATTACTCTTTACAGCCGAAATTTCTGATGTTGATATATTGTACAGTATAACTCGAGAGATTTACTTATCTATATGAGATTAATTGCACTTATTTATCTGATGTGATATCTTTTTTATGTTCTACATTTTTCAATATTATTATCTACTTTATAGAACATGTGTGGTTTGAATCCAAATCAAGATATTCTATTCAATTCTATTCTATTCTATTCTATTCTATTCTATTCTATTCTTTTCTATTCTATTCTATT
>JAQBSW010004788.1:0-42500 GCA_029291075.1 Eudiplozoon nipponicum
TGTGGGGAATATTCGTTAGCAAGTTAATGTCACGCCTGCATGAATTAAGATTGTTTTTGGTACCTAAATAAGAAAGTTATTGTTCATTCATCATCGTTTCATGTCTCTTGGGCGATTTCTCGGAACCGTGACAAAATGGAAAATCTATTTACTGGAAGAAGACGTAAATGAAAGCGGGAACCAGGTGGGTTATACATTTAAATTTTATTTCCAGAAGAATTTTAAAAGTGAAACTGAAGTTCGAAGTCATTACAAGTAGGTCAAATCGACTCAAATAATCTGTCACTGCCTTCCAACTTATTTGACTTTGCAGACTCGCATAATTGTAAACATCACTAGAATTTCTCGACTAAGTAGCATGGAAATATTGCCCGCAAATGAAGTTGCCCAAACATGTGGATCCACTAATCGTGAATTGGGCACAAATTAAATAAATGATCTACAAAATTAGAAGTTACTCTTAATTGGAGATGGATGCATTGCCTTTTGTGCGGCAGGTTGGCTCAGTGGTTAGAGCTCATGATTCCGAAGCAGACGAGCCCCGGCTCGAATCATGTTCGTTGCGAATTCTGGCAGGTACGTAATGTGGTTTCAAAAAGATCTAAATCGGTCTACCGGATGAAGTTACGTTTAATTACAGAGATGTTATGCGTGTCAAAACTTAGCTTTTTTATATCGTTTATGTTTCGCTAAGGGATGAGATCAAATATTTGCAAAAATATAATTTCTTTTAAAATTTAAAAAAAAATATTGCTTTAAAAGACATTACGATTCAATTCCCGATTGCCAGTTATGAGCCATGTACCGGTTATGTCCTAAACGTCAACACGTCTCGGCTTCTCCCAGAATTATATTTATAAGACTAATGCCACCCTTATTTATGCCTATCAAAGCACAAATGTGGCTCTGTTGTCTGCCGGTATGTAAATTGCTATACTAATACGTGAATGTAAATTTACAAACACACAAATACACACACACACACACAAGCACAATTTAGATCTCCGCCAGGCGCCAATATGGGTAATATGTAACGGCAACCTTCTAAGTAATGCCTTATTTATTTTGAGAAATTTAGGATGTCTATTAAAGATCAGTTTAAATTTGAATAATATCTCTACGAGTTTGTTTCTGCTTTGTGTAGACGATTATAAAATGGTACTTGCGTTTTGTGTACTAAACGCGTGTCCAGCAATAATTTATTCTAAGATTAATAAGTATTACTCTGAAAGTAATCAAATGCCTTATTGAGATCAAGTTTACAGATTTGCTCCAAGCGCCAATCAACCAAAAAATACTGTTATGTTTAAAAATAATTCTCCAATAGATTGATGTTACATCGCTAGCTAATTTGCTTTTTCTACTAATATTTGGCGTATTATAGCAATGCGCCTTTGACTAAATCGTGCACATTGGTGGCAAATAAATTGCGAAGAATTGAAAAATCTGTGAACACGGCTTCTCCACAAAATTCATTAATAAGCCTGTTTTATAATATGTTAATGCGTGGCTGTGCATAAATATAGGCTCAATTAAACGAACATTGGTTGCACGGGCGATGCCAACTCTTACGTTTTAATCGAGGTTGCAATATTGAAGTGAACACCTCACTCATATTATACTGACAAATGTATGTACATAATGGGTCAGGTGTTTATATCAAGATCGCAAACTTGATTAAAAGTAATTAGCACACTTAAATACTGTTTGTTGCGGAGAATTAATATATATGTATATATATGCAGGTATGTATTAGGTGTTGTGAACCTAGTAACAAACTAGTTCAGTTCTGACCAGAAGGATAAACCAAAGGTAGCATGACCGGAAAGTATAATCTCATGCACATTCGTTTCGTGCTTACTGGCGACTCATAAATAGGAGCCGGTATTACGCCCTTTAACCACTATATATTTGGTCGAAGAATGTGGAATAATAGGACGATACAGTCTCCTAGACGAATGTGTAAACCTGCAGTAGTGAAGCTAACATTATATAAAGTCTACGACAATGCGACTTCAACACTAACTCACTCTATATAATATATATACCTAGTCTGTAAAGGATACTAACACTATGGCTATTGTGTCACAACTGAACTAATTTGCTACTAGGTTCGCAACATCTAATACATAATTGGCTCAATTGCCTGTTTTCTGCAAATTATTCTACGCCAACTTGTATGGCAATTCACGTTAGTTAAACCTACCCACACTACACATCTCCACTGGGCACACCAATCAATGTGAATACCTCTAATATTCTAAAGAATGCCTTATTTGTGGTGAGAAAATTCGAATTATTATTATTATTATTATTATTATTATTATTAAAATTCGGCCCTCATTTTAATGTTTTTCTAATCGGATTCGAAATCTCTTTTTGAAAACAAAAGAGAATAGACTTTGAGCTTTATTTACGCAATGCTGCCTTGCAAGTTTTTTGTAATTTACGAGAATGACTTAATCATTTAATATTTTTATCACGGCACTTTTTATTGACGTTTAAAGTCATAGGGCTGTCTTAAAGATTTTTTTTTCAAGCACCGACATAAATTGTGACTTTTTTTTGAAATCTAGACAGTCGTTTCCGCATATATAAGATGCGGTAAATATGTATATAAAGTAAAAACATATACATAAAAATATGATAATTTAATAAATTATATTATGTGTTGTTGTCCATTTTAAATACACGATTTGGCACAGTGTAAGATACACACAGGTCACGCCACTGTAAATTAACTAAATGTTTGTTTTGCAAACTCCCCAGCTTCAAGTAAATGCCTTACGACATTACAAAATCAGTTAGGAGCCAAGGACGGCTGGGTTTGTGTACTGTCGAGGGGCACTTATTAGGGCCGGTATTGCGTTCTCCGGCAAATGCCGAGAAAATTAGTTAGTGTTGCGGTGTCTAGAAATAAAACTAGACACTTGAGACCATCTCTGGCTGACTGGATTTTTGTTATTTCTGTTGTGGCATTCACATCAGTGGCGAGTGAGTAGCTGATTAATCTCGTTGAAGATCTGCAGTAACTGGCACACTTGAGGGTCAAATACGTAGATGTTGCTCCGTCTCACCAGTTGTGTAGCAACAAGATTGGCGTGACTAAAATTGCCAATGTTTGTGAAGCGTAGGGGACGACAGCCGGCAGCACGCACACGTAGCGCACAGCGAAGGCAAAAGCGACAACTGACTGGCATGGTAAATTCACTGTGCTTAAATAGCCTTAAATCGAAAGCTCGCACGCCATTGGTTAACGGCAAATTTCGCTTCTTTTTAATTGGTGCCGCGTAGATTGAATTTGAATTTCATTTACGCAATATGTCAGCGAATTGTTCTTGAGCCGTTACAGTTTGTTTGATTAGAATTATAGGTGCAAAATCGATTAGAGGACTTTTGACGGTTCATCAAAACAGCAAAATAAAACGTGTGATGGGCATTGGAAGAAATTATAAATTTTTGGTGAAAAAGAATTCTTCTAGGGACAGAAATTATTTTATTAAAAAAATAAAGTAGCGAAGAAATAAATTTCAAACATTTATTTGAACAAATCATTATTCATTATATTTCTTTCACGATAGGGCGAGTGGCAATTCCGGACGACTTCGTGACGATCGGCGATTCTTAATTTAATACAACCTATAATGAACATAGCAAACTGACGGTTTCTAAATGAGAATGAATTTTTCTCTTTGTTAAAATACATTTGGAAACGAAATATCAGATTTAAATTAGAATTTCGTTATTTTTTAAATTTGCCAATAATCCATGAAACGTACGTTGCTTGGACTTTAAACAAATTTGTTTATACTGGGTCATGACGGTTCAATAAAATAATTTACTGTGTCAAAATATGTTTCTAACATTCATTCAAGTAATTTCTCGCCTTTTAAAAGCTTAAATGATATTCCATGCAACCTATCTTTTTGACGTCATCCCGATTGATAATCCTTGTTTTACCACAATCAATACATAGAACCAATTTTGGACTGACAGAGTGTATGAATAATTACCTGATCTGCGTTTTGACTAACGCAGCTATGAATAATTCATCGATTGTCAACTTATTTAAATAAATTTATAATCGATTACCAGATATGCTAAATTTCACCAAAATGTATTATTGGAAGATTTCACCAACATATAAAAAGAAACCCACCTTCCTATTATTGAATGGGATAACGAATTTCCGTCATAGCTGCACATTACTCTCAACAGTAATTCTCCCTAATTAAGGCTACATTTCAAGATGCGAATTATCTTACCGAGTAATGTTCGCATTCTTCTCAGTGAATGTCGGAAAAGTAGAATTTTGCTGTATTCAAACTTAAAAAGTATGTGACCCAGAATTGGTTTTAGCGTAAGGCCTGTAGCTAGTCACTTCAAATATTTCAAAAAGAAAATGAGCTAATAGTGTCCAAAAAAGCATTGGCCTTCCTCATGTTATGATTGCTTCTTTCCGATCTAAAATATGGCATAAAACATTTTCAAGGTTGTTATTGAGACCAGTTAATATGAGCAAACTTACCTATTTACTTTAGCTATTTGACTCGTTGCAAATGGCAACGTAATTATCCATTGATTAATAATTAGCTAAAATGAAATTAACTTATATTGTAATTCAGAAAGTTTGGGAGTAAGCACGCCAACAAAAGCTAAGAATCTTTTAATCTAGTTTGTGAGATTGAAGTAAACACCAATCCCATTGTTTTTAACCAGTCTTCAAATAAAATAGCAAAATTACCGCAAATCGCACGCACTGACGCGTTTCGACCTTCCATGATTATCATCAGAGTACGACGGCAAACTGCCTAGCGAGGATCAAACCGCATTGCATACCTATAGAAAACAAAATTAGATATGCGACTCTCACCTCTAGTAGTCTCGCATAAATTGTACTTGACTGGAAATATCGGCTACACAATTTCTATGCAGTCACGAACATTAACTGTTTGCAGCTTTGACGACAAATAAATACATTGGCAAAACCGTTAAGAAATAATTGATTGCGCCATGAAATCGTTGTTTACTTAAAACTCGCAATCTTGATTTAAAGCATTGTTATCACCATCCGCGCAATCAATTATTGTTTATATGAAAATATTTTCAATTGTTCTCGTAACTCACCACAACATTGACGGAAACCTGCTTTTAGCCGATTTGCTGACAGTTAAATCCATAAAATAGAAAGTTTACAATTATTTTGCAATTAAGCTCCAGATAATTAACTTTTGGAAGTCGAAAACAACCAGCAAATTTTGGACACAATAAATTTATGAAACACAACGTTTTAAGGCTAAATTTACAAATTGATAGCAGCATTAAGTTCGGCATTTATTCTTTTAAGATTCTACAGCAAAATGCGCATTTTAACATCATCCAGAAAATTAATTTCAATTTTAAGTGAATTGCGCTTATTTTCACGAGCTATCAACTTTGGATTCTAATTCTCAGTTGCTTCTAGAACTGCTTACACACTAGTCAGTTCTTGCTTGGGTATGCAAAATTGTCTAACAAATAGATTGTCGATTCTGTAATTTAACAATTTAACTTGAAACGGCAACTTTTGTCCATTATTCAAGTGGAAAATTGAAAATATTTACCAATGTAAGCTATCGGATTGCGGAAAGGCATCGAACTTGTACACTTCAGTGGATGCTGCGTACACCATGCTCATATTGGGCGGGTTCAAGCTGACGCAATGCAAACAAAAACATATATAGACATTGCATAATGCATTCGTATACGCCTAAGCATCACGCAATCAAAAGAAAATTTATATTTCATGTGAGAACTATTTGGCAATCAGTGCATATAGACGTAAACGAAGATCCAAAATAAATGCATTTCATAGGGAACAGCAAAGATTTCTACACAACAGCACGACAGACGATATTCTCACACTCGCGATTGGGGTCTAGAACAATTACGTGCATATATTTGTTCGTCTATTATGAGATATTTTTAACAGTTTTCCATTTCTGTCGTATTTAACTGTTTAAAACACTGTTTATAATAAGGGCAAATAATTTTTCTTTCACATTAGCTATATAGTTCTTTATTATTTTCGAATAATATATTTGCACAGTGAGTTATTATTATGTATTTGCGTAGCACAAAATAGAATTCACGCTCGCATGTTCCACGAAATATGCGTTTTAATCCTTGCCAGATTTATTCTGGAAGATAAAACTAATAATTTATGAGGATATTTGAATTTTTAATGGTAGGAAATTTTATGCAAACTTGCATTAGATGTGTAACTTTTAAATTGATGGATGTTTTTCTGCACAGTTTCATTTTTGGAATATAAATAAATATATTTAGCATTAGATGTTTTACGAGATAATGAAGAATGAATGATTAATGTTCTTAAAATTTGCTTTGCATAGAATGAAATCTTGCCGGCTAAAAGCAGAACTCTTAATAATTAGTTTAGAAATTAAACTTTTAAATTGTCAAAATTTGTGTTTGGTTAGAATCGACAAATTACGTTAAATTTAATTCAACTTTATCTTACATATGCAAACTGCAGCCAGCATTCTTGAGGCCAGATTCAAAAGCCCTGATTTGTTGCTAACTGCACAAATTGATTGTGGAAATATCGGCTCAATAATGTAACCAGAGAAGGCCAACGCCAAAATGGCTAAAGAACATGGTCGAATTATCATCAGCTCGGCCCAGAGTCGCAGGAATCCGGCGCAATTTCCGAGCGCAACACGGATGTAAGCGTAATCGGCACCAGAATCGCGAATCAGGCAGCCCAGCTCGGCATAGCTGTAGGCGCCTAATAGCGAAAATATTCCGCCAGCAAGCCATAATATTAAGCTTGCGCCAAGACTTCGCACCTCCAGCGTGATACCCTTGGGGCTGACAAAGATGCCGGATCCAATGATACTGCCAACAATAATGGCTATCCCACCGCCCAGACCAATGTGTTGTCTCAACTTGGTGCCATTTGTCTCCACAACTACGTCAAACTCATCCTCACAAAGTGGGGCTTCTTTTGATTTACTCTTATTCTTTACTGCATTCAAGTCCCGCATTGCTATTTGAGAATCCATTTTCGACGATTTACTCGCGTTGTCTTGGTCAGTCAAAAATAAATCACAATGTATAAGTGTAAAGCCGCAGGACACTAAATTCCACAAGTTTCCTCCAGATAGAAGACGTTTGGTCGTAAATAAATTCTGATGTGTAAAATTTCCAAATTTTAAAGATTTACCCTTTCAATTGGAGCAAATTAAGAAATGTAATGTAAAATTGTTTTTTTTTCAATGATTATTGGTGTTCTTTGGGTGGTATTCTTTTGGTAACAGAATCGATAAATTACTATCCCAGAATATGAGAACACTGAGTCAGGTATTCGTGAATATTGCCTGTTTACAGAAGCTCGAATCGATTGAAAATTATTCCAATTTAAGTGATATACGCCTCACTCGTATTCGCATAAGAACTAAGGCGAAATTTATCTGCACACGGTGTTAATTTAACCTCTTGGTAAGTTATGCAAAGGAAGGTGAAAAAGTCCACTGTGCAGAACGGATTTCGAAAAAGGCATACTCTTCTGCGCATTTATACCTTTTTTGACATACATGGCAATTTCAAAGGCATTACAGCTGTGAGTTAAGCTTTTGCTGAAATAGAGCAATATTAGGCACACGAGATATGCTCAGCAAAAGTTAACACATTGAGGGTCATGAGGACAAGTGAATCAGTAAAGACAACTGCTCTAATACGTCTAACTAAACTGCTGACAATTTGTAGAATCGGTGTCGCTTTGTCAGTCTGTCATCATATATACGTGTGCATGTTTTGAAGGTCTGACGGCTTGTGCCGTTTACTGCCCGACTGCCTGTTTGGCTCTTTGTCATTTTGTTTTACTCTAACTAACCGTGTGTCAGGCCCTGTGTGTCTGCGACCCTTCGTAAGTCTTCTGTTCAATTCAAACTCTTATCTTCTTTCTCTGTTTGATTTTATGTATATTTCACTTTCCGTCTGAAGACAAATATCTTTGTTTCTGTTCATTCAGATTTGGCGTCCAAGTCTGTCTGTTCTTCTATTTTTTCTGGAGTCTGTTCGTCTATCTACATGAATATTGATTAGCTAACCTATCTTTATTTATTCGCATTTCTTAATTCGTTTTGTGCGTAAGGTTTGTCTCCCTCCAAGAACATAAACTTCTAGCAATTCTTATCAGCATTTTGTCATGTTCAAATGATTCTTGTAAAAAGTAAAGCATCGCGACCAAGTGTCATCTCTTATAAGTGCATCCAAGTTTTAAATAAAATTATGTCACAAAATCCTGATAGTTGACAATTTTTGAATTTGCCGGAAGTTAAATAGATAGCAAGATATCAACAGACAGAGGTCTGAATTGTCAAATGTTCCATTGTAACGGAATAATTATCAGAAAATTGGAAAAGAGTAAATAAATGACTGCTAAAGAAAATAAATTTAGTTTTAAAAAATAAGTACTTGAACGAAAATTTTGTAGAAGAATGTAAATTTATTTCTGGGGTCGGTAATTGTAGTAGATCGCATACAATATATCAAATCCATTATGGTCACACCTAAATTGGCAATATCTTTATTCGTAGTCAGGAATACTGGAAGATGAAATGGTATTACTTTTCATGGTACAGAGGATAAGTTTTCATCTTTTTCACCAAAGCTTTCGGAGACTGCTATCTGCTAGAAGCAGTCCGTGTTAAACCGAACAAGCTGTTGTAAACCAACTTGGTTTAAACAAATAAGGTACAAATGTAGAAATGCAATAACTCCTTTTTTGATAATTTCATTCCATCTGGCTTTTTACTGACAGATTTTGACAACTGAAGTAAAGGATTACATTTTTTTGCGTTGGCATACAACAAATTCGATGTAAACATGGATGCGTTCGCGCGTTTCAAGTGACCTAAGGAATAGATTAAATGACATTGAGAAAACTATCACGAGTTTCATTCTAGGCTGTAGTACTACAGCGTTGCTCAGTAAAGGTGGGCTAGCCGGTAAAATGCGTTATTAACGCCATTTCACTTTGTGATAAAACAAACATAATATGTAAATAACAAAAGTAGTTTAATTAGCTCGAGATTTGTATCAGACCATTTGACCTGATTGCAGAAATAAGCAAAGTATCATGAAGCATAAAAAGCAAACACAATTGATTATTATAATAAAGATTGCGGTCTTGATATAAACACCTGACCCATTAATTACTTGCATATATCAGTACAAACTAAGAATTGTATAGAGTAGAAAAGGCAATTCATCCAGTAGACCGGTTTCGTCTTTATTGGTAACTCATCAAGTACTGGCCAGAATTTGCTGCGGACAGAACTCGAACCTGGCCACGTCTGCTTCGGAATCTGGTGCTCTAACCACTGAGCCATCCTGCCGCCAGGATGGCTCAGTGAATAGAGCACCAGATTCCGAAGCAGACGTGCCCAGGTTCGAGTCCTGTCCGCGGCAATTTCTGGCCAGTTCATGATTAGTACCCAACAAGAATGAAACCGGTCTACTGGATGAATTGCCTTTTCTACACTATACAATTCTTAGTTTATACTGACATATTTAAGTAATTAATGGGTCAGGTGCTTATACCAAGACGGCAACCTTGATTATAATAATTGTTATCACCACCCGCGCAACCAATGTTCGTTTAAGCATAATTGATTTTGTTTTTTTTATCAGCATGTCTAATATCGACCACACCAATTACATTAGGAATTCTATTCAAATTAAATAACTGCCTTTCTAAGATTTCCGTTTTTGGCAGTTGCAAAGTGCTCGCCTTATCTGATTGCAAAAAATAATCTGAATTAGAAAAAATGACATACAGAAGCATATACTTGATTTAAATTGACCAGTTTATAATGAAGTCTTTCAGAAACTACTTGGCTGATAGCTCTAGTAAAACTTAGCTCTAAAGCAAATTTTCGAAATCTGCCTCATTTTGCCTAATCCTTTCATCCATTTAACTCATATTCCCTTAACTGAAGAGGGTTATAAAACACTTGCATTTTAAGCCTTTTTTGTTAAAATAAACTCATTAACTTGCCTTAACGCAATGCTATTTTAAATGAACGCAAATTTCACAGTTGTCTTAATCGTGATTGGATGCGCATGTTGTTTTTTAACCGTGGAATACGAACTCTGGCTCTTCTGCGCACAGTACTTAATAATTTACACATCAATGGTTTTCATTATGTCAACTTGTACACAACCAAATTCAGAGAACAGTTAATTCAAGCAAACGATATTTTAACTCTGCTTCAGGACAGATATACGCAAAAGTTATCATTCCGATTTTGATTACCTGTAGAAAATAACTTTTTCTTTACCAACACTTAATTTGTCAACCTTCTCGAAATTAAAGCTAATAAATAAATTATAATTTGCATAACTTTGCTTACGATATAGATAAAAAACACAAATAAGGTCGCATCAACATATGAACACTTCAGAAGACTCAAGTTGACATGGATTTTTCCATGTACTACAAACCTTACGTTTGATCCAATTCTTAGATTGAATATCATGTGTGGTCAAATGAACTTAGCTCTTTAGAAATAAAAAAATATAAAACTTTCATAGGGATTACGTTTTTTAATCAACCTAAGAATGATTTCATTTTTGTTTGTTGTTATTTATTTAGGTAATCATGATAAAGTTTAGCTTTTCTTAGGACCTCTTAGAATTCATAAAAAGTTATTACTGTTCAACTGCACAAGCCTAGATTTTTCATTTTATTCTAAACAATCCTAAAATAAGATGTTTGAACATTTGTGAAATAGAATCTAAACTGAATATTTAAATAAAAAATTTGCAGAGAAAAGTGCCACTTATTAACACGTATTATACAAAAATGCACAATTTCCCATTGCTTTAGTGAAATATTTTAAAGCATTTGCTGTGGATAAGGGCACCAAAATACATTTTAAATATAAAAGTAAGATGTCCTAACACAATTAAAATGTTACGATACAGGGTTTTTCATAATAGTCTGATCTACACCTTGACTAACATGGAACTTTATCCGGTTCCACATTTTATAGAAGAATTTTTCGTACCTTTTTCCGAGAATTTTCAATAATCCACAGATCCACAAACAGAATAAATGTAATATAATAATAGAAGTTTAGTTGCTTTAAACATTTTTATGACAAGCTTTAGCCCGATAAAGATACACAGAAAGGGGTACCAAAATTGTTTATTGAAATAAAGGAATTGGATACTATCGCGTATTATTAGTAAAGGGTCCAGGTTAGGAAAAGTTAATATGTAGGACTCAAGAATGGTTGATGCTTAGCGGATTTGGGGCCGGTTTATGCTAAATTATAGTACATATTCTCGTAGGGTCTGTGTGCAATGTCCTGCATCCAATGGATTAATAGATTCTTTTATACACACTCTCTTTCTATAATATTCTTTTACAATGGTTGAAACGCCGAATCATCCTTACAGATTGCACATTATTCCACATTATTCTATAATTTTCCTTTTCACCTTTCATTTATTGCACGGCTACATTCCGAAACCATCAATTTATAATAAATACAATTTAAAAATTAATTTAAAATGTTTTATTAAAATACATAAGCAAAATCATAAAATTAATTTTAGCTTAAATAAACCTTTAGTTGTATTATACGCGATAAAATTAGTTCTAATTAACGAAAACTGAATTCCTAATGATATTGTAAACAAAATTAAAACTGATTTTATAATCGCGTACAAATTGTAAACTTGAAAGTTTTAAAATTATTTTTCTTATTTTAGCGTGATATACCTATTTATTACTTGTTTATTAAACAAACAGATTAACCACATACTTACTATAATAAGTTAACTTTAATTATGATAATAGTCGCTTTGTCTAGCTACGTTGCTACATTTCCGGTTACAAGTTGTGTTTTATTTGCTCATCGATAAAATATGTTTGCTTAGTTTTGACATTTTAGCAGGACAAAATGTTCATTTTATCTTAGAAAGTTTTATTAAATATCTGTCCATAGTGGGCCTTTTAATCATTTAAACCAATAAACTTCAACTATGAAAAATCATTCCTCTAAATATAGCAATTTACCATCCATTTTGAATGAATGACTTGTGTGAACAGGTTTTACGTTAGGTTACTCGAAAAAAACTATTGCTTTTCCTAGGAACGGAGAAATTCCTTTCGATCTGGAGCTAATCATATTTTGTACTTATATCATTGGCGGATTTATAAAAATTGCAAAAAATATCATTTTCTGTCGCATATACTTTTATATGATTGACCAAAAATTGTATCTCAAATTGAATATCTCTGTGGATGCAAATTGAAATGGGATTTTGTTTTTAACACGAAATTTGCGAATATACCATTTGGTTTGAAGCAGAAGGAAGTCATTAGATACGCAAATGTCTTCCAATACAATAGGCAGTAAACATTTGTAAACTTAATTATTTCTTGATATTTTTATCGCATGCTAACGTAAATCAGTATGTTATTCAGTACGCACACTCCTCAAACAATTTTAGTTCTGTAATTTAAAATGTAATATTCGACAAAATATGAATAAATAACACACGTAATATAAATAATTGGAACAACATCGAGATCAGCTGAGCATTTCTCCAATACCAGAATTCTCATCTCAATTTATGTAGTCCTTAGCGAAATGTAACTGTATGAGAATTAAATACCTACTTCAATGGTGAGGACTCCCATTCCATCGGAGTATTTGACACAATATAATGCGGCCGCTCTAATACGTCAGCAAGAAATAATTAAAGCTCTGATGGGTCCGCGATTAAAAGGAAGACTTGGAGCTCAATTCTGCTAGAAAATTATCCTGTGCGGCAAATTGCAATAGGTAACTCCTATTTTGGTCATTGTGTAGCTACCATCTGTGACAATTTAAAACAATATTGTAAAAATAACATGTGATTTCTCACCCAATGCGGGCTCGTTAATGAGAACAAATATAAATCCTATGATCTTTTGAAACATCTGCTGTCTCAACTTCTTAGTTTGCCCCAAAAGGAGAGATTTAATGCTTATTCGACAAAATGGCACCCAATAACAGAGGCAAATGATAACGTTCAGAAATGTTTTTCGAAATGTGCCATCAAATTTTATACATCATTATGCAATTAGAATATATTGATTTCCCTTAACCAGTATTTAAAAATATTACTGAACCAATCGATAAAATGGTATATATTGAGTTCTTCACCAGCTCTTCGACAATAGCCATCTTGTTGATACCCTCTACAGAATCGGTAATAATATATTAAATAGTGTGAGTAAGCGTTGAAGTCGCATTGTCGAAGACTTTATATGAATATAGCTTCACTACTGGAGGTTTACACTTTTCTACAGGAGATTGTAACATTCTGTTTCTCCTCATTCCTCATCCAAATATAGAGAGAGTGAAGGAAGTAATACCGGTTCCTACTGACAAGTCACTGGTAAGCTCGAAATGAATGTGCTCGAGATTATACTTTCCGTTTAGATTGCCTTAATTTATCCTTCTGATCATATTTGAAATTTTTTAATGTATATAACGAGGATTCACATTTGATAAATACAAAACACAATAAATGCCTAATGTCAGTTATGCAATAAATTTTATATGCATTTATTAAACCACACGAATAAAATTATAAATCTAAATATCTAAATTTGATTAAAATTATCGGCCTTCTAATTTTCCCAACACAGAGGTATGAGGGATGGCATATCTGAATACATACTTTTCACATTTCCGGTGTATGATAGTATACTTTTACGATTTCTGAAAAAATAAATTTTTCGCAAGCACAAATCACCGAAAAGGAAATTAATCACCATGCTCCTTTATTTCAGCGAAGCTCTTCAATTCTGAGCTCATATAAATTTCAGTCTAATGATTTAATTTAATCCAAAAATTCGGAATGAATGTAAATCTGATTTGTGCATTAAGGGTTTATATTTTAAAAAAAAATTTCCTGGATTCACGTACTTTTCAGCACACTTTATTAAATCAATTTTTCGATTGGGGCTTCCGTTGAATATTGTTAAATCCATGCTTTCGTTTCATTGGGTGAAATCTACAATTAGACATCTTTCTTACATATTACCATATAGCAGTTATATTGTGTTAATTGGTAACATTTTTGCGTGTATTCTGTGTGTATGTGTGCTTATGTGTGTGGGAATATTGTGTGCCTTTGTTGTTTAGAATATTCGCATTGACCTGGTAAATCCTGTCACTTGCACTGCTTTGTTTACTACGCGTATGCTCATGCAAATTTGTCACCTTACCTGAAATTCTGCCTTATTACGCAATTATGCGTTTGTATTATTTTCGCTGTATAATTTCAATTTCGCTGGTTACTTAAATTATTCTCTTACATTGTTTAGCGCCATTTACATAGGACTGTGTTATGTGTAGTATGAGATATAGATGACTACAAATGGTAATCAATTTGTATAGCTTGTTCAGTATACATCAGCCGATAAGAATAGCGGTCCTAATGTACTATTAATTATTGCTAATTTTGCTATTAAAACTATCATTAATTTTAATCAAGGTAGCGAGCTTGACATAAGCACCTGACCCATTAATTAGTTACATATGCCAGTATAAACTAAGAATTGTATAGTGTGGAAAAGGCAATTCATCCAGTAGACCGGTTTCGTCCTTATTGGGAACTCATCATGTACTGGTCAGAACTTGCCGCGGACAGGACTCGAACCTGGGCACGTCTGCTTCGGAGTCTAGTACTTTAATCATTGAGCCACCCTGCCGCACACTACACTACACTAAATTTTCAGTTATATACTAACTAATATATGGCATCCATTTAGACACAAAGTTCCAACTAATCATCTCCAATCTGTCATTACTGAACAGACACCACACTACACGGAGAAGTGGTATTGAAACGAACATTTATATAATTAAAAGAACATTGGTTGTGCGGGCGGTGATAACAATTATTATAATTCTTTTGAAATGCGAGCTTCAATAAAATTTATTGTACCCTTCCTGTGTACTAAAACAAAAAGAAATTTTATCAGATATAAGAACATTTTCTATCGCATGGTCTTCTCAAATATCTACTAATGAACATATCTTTATATATAAATTGGAAAGCAAAACAAGATAGAAATATGTGAACAAAGAGAGTGTGAAAAATAGAAACCAATCAAATTGCGTGCGTCACATCCAGTTCAAGCTCAATGCTTGTACGTGCTTCTTCTGCTTACATAAATCCGGCTGCATTTTGTTTATCCATAAGGCTTCGTATGTGGCTAGCTCCCATTTGTTTTTGAATTTAGTTATTACTTTGAATGCTACGTCTGGAGAACATACGTGCGATGTTTCGATGATGTGTTGCGCAATAGCAGACGTGTGTTCACCATTTGATTTAAAACAGGCATTCAAGTTGCAATGTTCTCTCATTCGAGTAATTAACCGTCTGGTCGAGCGGCCTGCGTAAGTTGATCGACAACTTGCGCACGTATATTGGTAAATAATATTTGATGTTAACATGAACGGCTGTTTCTCTTTGATTGCTGGTAAAGGCAAGTGTGTTACCCTAAATAACACTCGTAGTTTTGCTGCATTAAATGTGCGTGTTAATGCTGCTTTAACTTTCTTTTGTGCCATTCGGGAAAATGCATTCCCCTTAAATGGGATGTTTAGGTAGACTGTTTTCTTTTCTGGCCCATAATATGTCTGTTTCTGTTTAATTCCCCTTTTAATATTTGATTCAATTAATTGTCTGTGATAGCCATTAGACATTAAATCGTTAATTGTTTTATTTTATTCATTTTATTTAGAATCTTGACTAACCAACCTGTCAATTCTTGAAAAGCAACCACGAACTGTTGATAATTTATATTGAAATGGCACAAAACTGCTGTAATGCAAATACTGTGCAGACCATGTTGGTTTATGGTTAATTGTTCTGTTTAATTTACCATTAGTTTCTTTCTTTAATAGTACATCTAGGAAAGGCAGACAGTCATCTTTCTCGTGCTCTGACGTGAAACCGATATTCTTATGTGCTTTGTTGAAACTTTGAAGCAATGTTCGTGATTGCGACCTGTTCTTAAGTACAAGAAATATATCATCCACGTACCGTATATATTGAGCACATTTACTTAGGTCACTCTTTAATGATGTATTTTCTAGGTGCCCTAGAAAAATCTCAGCCAACACTGGAGATAAGGGGCTTCCCATTGCGACACCATCCGTCTGTTTGTAGATGTTTCCATTAAAACGAAATCGTACGTCTTTCGTGCATAATAAGATAAGCTTGCGTAGAGTTTGACCTGGCACCGGCGATGGTAATATATCGTTTTATACCGCTTTGACTATAATGTCAATGGTTTCATCAATTGGAACATTTGTAAACAAAGACGTAACATCAAAAGATACCATAATCTTGTTTTTAACATTTATATCTTGAATTTTGTTTACAAACTCAAACGAATCGGCAACCGAATGATTACCTAGTAGTTTACGTAATGGTTCAAGTAAACGAACTAGCCATTTAGCTAGTGCATGAAACGGAGAATTTACCATTGATAAAATTGGCCTCATAGGACAACCTCTTTTGTGTGTTTTTGGTAATCCGTACATTATTGGTGTAGATGATCCAACTGGCTTGAGCTTCTGTTAAAATCTTAATTTCATTTATTACTTTGCGCTCCACCTTGTCTATTTCATCTGATTTATCGTCTAGACGTGTAAATTTTGTATTGTCCTTTAACACGTTTTCCATCTTTTGTACGTAGTCAGATTTGTCCATTATAACTACGCTCTTTCCTTTATCAGCGCGTAGTTTTTTGATGTCTGCATTTCTGCTGATACTTCTAAGTGCATTTAGATGTTGCTTTGTCAACGCATGCTGCTCTGCACATTTAGACGATTTCAGATGTTAGGCCTGATCAAATAGTGTAGCCTTGAACCAACTTTTATAATCAATACTGATAGGCTCCAAGTCAGCTGTTTGTTCAAATAGCAATTCAAATGCTGCCTCAAAATCAACATCGCATTTATTAGAAGGATGTATTCCATAATTTCGGCCCATCGATAGTGCCTCTATTGTTAGCTGATCGATTGGCACTTTTGATAAGTTAAGCAAAAACAAAAGGGAGCTAGCCACATACGAAGCCTTATGGATAAACAAATTGCAGCCGGATTCATGTAAGCAGAAGAAGCACGTACAAGCATTGAGCTTGAACTGGATGTGACGCACGCAATTTGATTGGTTTCTATTTTTCACACTCTCTCTATGTTCACATATTTCTATCTTGTTTTGCTTTCCAATTTATATATAAAGATATGTTCATTAGTAGATATTTGAGAAGACCATGCGAAAGAAAATTTTCTTATATCTGATAAAAAAATTTTTTTTACAATGAATTATTATAATCTTGTTTGCGGTGTTGATATAAGCACCTGACCCATTTATTACAAGTCATCCGCATACATTTAACGTGCAAATATGAGAATGAGTTCGTTTAGGCCCTAATGTCATTATAAAGGTTTAGATATTCTTTTCTCATCAGCTCGCATGCGATTGATGCAATGTCTTTTAAGGAAGCTCTAGTAAATAGTGACATAACAGCAATGGTTGACATTTTTATGTACACAAGTTACTTATCTATCAATTATTCTCCGATTTCAAGGGAATCTTTGAAGAAGTGTTCGTAACAGCAATGGTTGACATTTTTATGTACACAGGGTTCTTATCTATCAATTGTTCTCCCAATTTAAAGGAATCTTTGAAGAAGTTTTCGTTTATTTTGCTCAATCAATGTTGAAGAAAATTTCTAAAAATATTGATGGCTAGTACTCTAGTGCTTTTACCATTGAAATGATAGTTCGCATTGGTGGCTCCTTACAATGTATTACATTTAACCTGGATTTTAGATTTAACATAGTCTTTTTCAGTCAAGTTTGCGATTTTATTTAACCAGTCGTCGAACAACATAACAAAACTACCGCCAGTCGCAACGCACTGATGCGTTTCGACCTTCCATGATCATCATCATTATACGACGGCAAATTGACTAGCGAGGATAACCCCGAAATACATATATATGGAAAGCAAAATTATATATGCGACTCTTACCGCTAGTAGTCTCGTATACATTTTACTTGAATGGAAATGTCGGCCGCACAACTTCCACGTAGTCACGAAGATAAGCCTGTCCAGCTTTCGCCACATATATCTGTAGGTTAATCAATTAAACAATCAATGATTGCGCGGTTGGTGATAACAGATATTTAAATCAAGTTAGCGAGCTTGAAGATAACATCAATCCTATTGCATGTAACCAGTCGTCGAACAACAAAGCAAAACTACCGTTGGTCGCACGCATTGACGCGTTACGGCCCTTCAGGATTATCATCAGAGTACAACGGAAAAATGACAGGCGAGGATTACCTCGAAATGCATATAAACAGAAAGAAAATTTAGATATGCGGCTCTTATCTCTACCAGTCTCGCCTACATTGTACTTGACTGTAAATTTCGGCTGCACAACTTCCATTTAGTCACGAAGATAAACTTTTTCCAGTTTTCGCCACAAATATCTAGGTAATACAGTTGAACAGTCATTGATTACATGGGTGGTGATAACAAATCTTTAAAACATGTTTTCTTGCTTGAATTAAACATCATACATCTTATCGAGAGGCATTCAACTGAGTTGGCCATTCGAATATCTATATATATATATATATATATATATATATATATATATATATATATATATATATATATATATATATTTTATTTCACCTGTTGTACCGCATTTGTAATTGGAATTGGAAATTTAAATTTATTAAAAATCAGGTATATAAAACAAAATTTAATAGAAACCATTTCCGTTTTAAGGGAACTCACCTAGACTCCAATAGCTGTAACTTTATATACTCAAATTTTAAAAGTTTGCAGGATAAAATTGAATTAAACAGGTGGAGAATTGCAACAAAAAGCAGAAGGCGTAAAACGTGTCTGAGGAATTACGCACAAACGCACACAAACACACGCGCAAACACACGAACACACAACCACGCGCGATACAATCACCAATTTTTACACAACTAATATGCGACATCCTTTGTTGTTTTTTCGGCTGAAAATTACGGATGTTGCAAGCAACAGTTTTCGCTGCGTCCAATTCGCTATCCTTTTTGTCTTCATTAACACCTGGAGATTGCCTGATTTTGAGTGTGATTTTATTGAAAACTTTGTTCAGTTAATGTGGAAACGTTCTCCTCCATGCCAGATATGTCGGGTCTGAAATGCTCTCGGACGCACTTTTTCTTAAATATTTCAGTTGAAGTGAGTTCTGGTGAAAAAGTGATTACCTTTATTGTACTATGTTCTATGTATATGATTTATGATTATTTTATACAACCAAGCATACTTTATTTTAAAATTCTGTTTTCAAATTATATATATATATATATATATATATATATATATATAGTATAGTATAGATTGAGCTTCGGATCGCGTGGCCAAGTCTTAATCCTCACAAAGACATGTTGCACACTCTTTGGTTACTCGTCAAGTACTTGCCAGAATTTTCCTCGACCCGGACACGAAATGTGACACAATCGATTGATAGTTTTGCACTTATTCACAGCCACAGCATTGTCGAACACTGCAAAAAATTCCAATTTACATAACAACCAGTTCTTTTAAGTAGTTTTCCGTAACATGTTGTCTATTTGGCATCTATTTTGACCAAAAGTTCTAACTAGTCCCTGCTAAAGCGGCTTTCTTATACAGACACTATGCCACCAGGTGATTTTATATTTAATTAAAGTATAGTGAGAATAAATGTATTTTTCAGCAGCGTTTTAAACTCCACAAAGTTATGATTTAAAAAAAATCACTATTCACAATGGTCAGCAGAGAAGATCTAAAATAATTCGCAATACATAAAAACATAAATAACATGTTGGGTCCATTATAACAGGCTTATGCTAAAAATTGATTACTCGTACGTGACAAATGCTGCCATTATTGTGTACTCAGTGATCGGGCTGAGTATTTATTCGTCCCAATGAAAATGTGATAGAACCGCATTTACATTGAGACGAATACAAACTCCGCCCGATCGAAGGCAAAAATGAAATGGAAATTGTGATCAATCGGATTTTTGTGAAACTGTTTGTGCAAAACTACAACCCACGTACGCAAAACGCGGCATTGGAAAATATGAAGCTGGCACTCTGCAATCAAATTTCAAAAAATACTTGAGTAATAAATTGGCATTTGTCTTAAAAGAGGATATTAATCGGCAGTAGGCATCTCATATTTCTCATTATACGTTAGATGCCATACCACATCGGAAATTGATAAAGAAATTAAATATAATGGTAAGATTTAATCAAATATACATTACTGTCATAGACTAATAATTTAATGAGATAATTTTGTCTATTGTAGGCACTCGTTTTGTCGTTTCACGAATTGCCGCTGCCAGCACCTTATTTGAAATCTGTTTAGTTCGGAGACGCAAATTTCATCCTAAAAAATATTGATAAATTTTTTCTGTTATTTTTATAAAACTTTGGCATTTACAAAAGTGCGAAATGGTATACGCAAGCGATTGATTTTTTAGCAACTTAAACATGATTCATTTTAAATAATATTCTTCGGGTAATATGGATTTAATACTGATGAGTCGCCAGTAAGCACGAAACGAATGTGCACGAGATTATACTTTCCGTTCAAACTGTCTTTGGTTTATCCTTCTGGTCGTATTTGTACTAATTTGTTCTTAGGTTGCGCAACATACAATACAAAATTTCATATATATTGCTTCTCCGCCACAAACAGTATCTAACTGTCATTTATTTAATCGAATGATGTCATGCTTACCGCGAAATGTGATAACTGATATCGATCAAGGCCAGAGTGTATGGATTTGCTGGATTAAAAGGTTTTCAAAATAGTTGTGATTAGCAATTTCGGTGAACTAGAGCATACATTGAAATTCATCACGATAGTAGTATGTACCGACTCGATATACATAGTGTTATTACAATGTACCATTTAGGTACTATAACGTTGGTATCGGGTACTGACACAATAGCCATAGTGTTGGTACTCTTTACAGACTCGGTATATATATATATATATATATATATATATATATATATATATATAATATCCACAGTAACTTAACAGAAAAGCAAAATAATTTTTACGTAAAATTATTATATGTAACTATATCCTTTGCAAAATATAATGCTTTTATATCAGGAATGCTACTGAAAATAATAAATAAAGATGAGTTAAAGTTATTTCTTCTACAAAATAAGAATCTTAAAATCTTCTTAAGAAATCGAAATTATAGCGTGGTCATTGGTAATTTTGTGCTTATATGTAAGTGTATGCGTGTTGAAATTTTTTAGTAGTTCATTGGAAAATATTCTGCGACTTGTTGTTACTTATGTCACGATTGGTCGCTTACATTAATTCGCTGACTGCACGTACACCTGTCTTATTACGCAATTATAAGCTTGTATTTATTGTAGCTGTCTGCTTTACCTCTTGATCTTTAGTGCAATTATTATGTATATATATGGTGTACAGCATCCAAACTACTGCATTGTGTGGAGCATCCGCGGAAGATTACATTTCCAATGAAAATACTTCTCTTACATGATCTGCATATAGGCGTGGATAAAGGTATCGTTCTTCTCGAATTATTTGTCTGTCTGCAGTTAATCCCTGGCACTTTGTATTCCGTTAGCTCTGAACAGTAAGCGCTTGCGAATTTCTAGTCACTGCATCTAGTGGAAATAATTTTACACTGTTTACATTTTGTTCGGTGGAACATTCTTCCGCAGGTAATGGTATAAGTGAAGATACTAATTATATTGTTGTTATTAGTACTGACGTTATTCGGGATTCGGATGAATATTTTCCTTTTTTCTCTTTAAAAGATAGCGCAGTTAAGTTTAAAATAATTTGAAATAACCATACTTCGAGACCTAGCACGTGCTGTTTCATTATAAGTGCCATGTATAATGTTATAAATCTTAACGAATTTCCATTGTATATTCGTTAACTTTTTTGGGATTTTCTTTGTAGATTGTATAGAGTATGCGGTCTGATATGTCCGAAATCCCCATCGGTACCGTAACTTTGTTTGTACGCATATTAAAGGCTGTTATTTCTTCTCCTTTTCCAGCAAAAGGAAATATTTAGATACTGTTTGTTGCGGAGAACTAATATATATATGCAAGTATGTATTATGTGTTGCGCACCTGATAACAGATTAGTTCAATTATGACCAGAAGGATAAACCAAAGTCAGCATGAACGGAAAGTATAATCTCGTGCACATTCGTTTCGTGCTAACTGGCAACTCATCAGTAGGAGCGGGTATTACGCACTTTACCCACTATATATTTGGATGAGGAATGTGGGACAATGGAATGGTACGATTTCCTAGACGAATTTGAAAACCTGCAGTTATGAACATCATGTTATGTAACATGTTATGTAACATCATGTAAAGTATCGACTATGCGACTTCAATGCTAACTCACACTATATAATATATATACCGAGTCTGTAAACGATACTAACACTATGGCTATTGTGTTAGTAACTAATACCTTTTTGAAATTGATGAGTATCGGATACTAACACTAAGGTTTCCGAGTCAGTACATGATACCAACCTGATGGATATAAATTTATGCTACAGTTCACCCAAATTGAGAATTACAACAATTTCCGAACACCTGTTACTCCAGTTAAACCATACACTCTGGCCTTCATCGATATGAGTTATCACATTTCGCGGTAAGCATGACATCATTCAATTCAATATATTACAGTTAAATACTGTTTGTTGCGAAGAGCTAATATATATGCAAGTATGTATTAGGTTTTGCGAAACTAGTAAAAAAATTAGTTCAGATGTGACCAGAAGGATAAACCAAAGGCAGCATGAACGGAAAGTATAATCTCATGCACATTCGTTTCGTGCTTACTGGCGACTCATCAGTAGGAGCCGGAATTACGCCCTTTAACCACTATATATTTGGTAGAAGAATGTGGAATAATAGGACGGTACAATCTCCTAGACGAATGTGTAAACTTGTAATAGTGAAGCTAACATAATCTAAAGTCAACGACAATACGACTTCAATGCTAACTCACACTATATAATATATATACCGAGTCTGTAAATGATACTAACACTATGGCCAGTGTGTTAGTAACTGATACCTTTTTTGAAATCGATGAGTACCGGATACTAACACTATGGTTTCCGAGTCGGTACATGATACCAACCTGACGGATATAAATTTATGCTAAAGTTCACCCAAATTGAGAATTACAAAAATTTCCGAACACCTGTTACTCCAATTAAACCATACACTCTGGCCTTCATCGACATCAGTTTTCACATTTCGCGGTAAGCATGACATCATTCAATTCAATATATAACAGTTAAATACTGTTTGTTGCAAAGAAATAATATATATGCAAGTATGTATTAGGTTTTGCAAACCTATTAACAAATTAGTTCAGTTGTGACCAGAAGGAAAAACCAAAGGCAGCATGAACGGAAAGTATAATCTCATGCACATTCGTTTCGTGCTTACTGGCGACTCATCAGTAGGAGCCGGTATTACGCACTTTAACCACTATATATTCGGTAGAAGAATGTGGAATAATAGGACGGTACAATCTCCTAGACGAATGTGTAAACCAGTAATAGTGAAGCTAACATAATCTAAAGTCAACGACAATGCGACTTCAATGCTAACTCACACTATATAATATATATACCGAATCTGTTAAGGATACTAAAACTATGGCTATTGTGTTTGTAACTGATACCTTTTTGAAATCGATGAGTACCGGATACTAACACTATGGTTTCCGAATCGGTACATGATACAAACCTGATGGATATCAATATATGCTAAAGTTCACCCAAATTGAGAATTACAACAATTTCCGAACACCTGTTACTCCAGTTAAACCATACACTCTGGCCTTCATCGATATCAGTTATCACATTTCGCGGTAAGCATGACATCATTCAATTCAGTATATTACAGTTAAATACTGTTTGTTGCGAAGAACTAATATATATGCAAGTACGTATTAGGTTTTGCGAACCTAGTAACAAATTAGTTCAGTTGTGACCAGAAGGATAAACCAAAGGCAGCATGAACGGAAAGTATAATCTCATGCACATTCGTTTCGTGCTTAATGGCGACTCATCAGTAGGAGCCCGTATTACGCCCTATATATTTGTTAGAAGAATGTGGAATAATAGGACGGTACAATCTCCGCGAAATGTGATAACTGATATCGATGAAGGCCAGAGTGTATGGTTTAACTGGAGTAACAGGTGTTCGGAAATTGTTGTAATTCTCAATTTGGGTGAACTTTAGCATAAATTTATATCCATCAGGTTGGTATCATGTACCGACTCGGAAACCATTGTGTTAGTATCTGGTACTCATCGATTTCAAAAAATGGTATCAGTTACTAACACAATAGCCATAGTGTTAGTATCCTTTACAGACTCGG
Organism: Eudiplozoon nipponicum; assembly: GCA_029291075.1. Lineage (NCBI taxonomy): Eukaryota > Metazoa > Platyhelminthes > Monogenea > Mazocraeidea > Diplozoidae > Eudiplozoon > Eudiplozoon nipponicum. The sequence goes on from JAQBSW010004788.1 coordinate 24,578, forward strand.
TATATATATTATATAGTGTGAGTTAGCATTGAAGTCGCATTGTCATTGACTTTAGATTATGTTAGCTTCACTATTACAGGTTTACACATTCGTCTAGGAGATTGTACCGTCCTATTATTCCACATTCTTCTAACAAATATATAGTGGTTAAAGGGCGTAATACCGGCTCCTACTGATGAGTCGCCAGTAAGCACGAAACGAATGTACATGAGATTATACTTTCCGTTCATGCTGCCTTTGGTTTATCCTTCTGGTCACAACTGAACTAATTTGTTACTAGGTTCGCAAAACCTAATACATACTTGCATATATATTAGTTCTTCGCAACAAACAGTATTTAACTGTAATATATTGAATTGAATGATGTCATGCTTACCGCGAAATGTGATAACTGATATCGATGAAGGCCAGAGTGTATGGTTTAACTGGAGTAACAGGTGTTCGGAAATTGTTGTAATTCTCAATTTGGGTGAACTTTAGCATAAATTTATATCCATCAGGTTGGTATCATGTACCGACTCGGAAACCATAGTGTTAGTATCCGGTACTCATCGATTTCAAAAAGGTATCAGTTACTAACACAATAGGCATAGTGTTAGTATCCTTTACAGACTCGGTATATATATTATATAGTGTGAGTTAGCATTGAAGTCGTATTGTCGTTGACTTCAGATTATGTTAGCTTCACTATTACAGGTTTACACATTCGTCTAGGAGATTGTACCGTCCCATTATTCCACATTCTTCTACCAAATATATAGTGGTTAAAGGGCGTAATACCGGCTCCTACTGATGAGTCGCCAGTAAGCACGAAACGAATGTGCATGAGATTATACTTTCCGTTCATGCTGCCTTTGGTTTATCCTTCTGGTAACAACTGAAATAATTTGTTACTAGGTTCGCAAAACCTAATACATACTTGCATATATAGTAGCTCTTCGCAACAAACAGTATTTAACTGTTATATATTGAATTGAATGATGTCAAGCTTACAGCGAAATGTGATAACTGATATTGATGAAGGCCAGAGTGTATGTTTTAACTGGAGTAACAGGTGTTCGGAAATTGTTGTAATTCTCAATTTGGGTGAACTTTAGCATAAATTTATATCCATCAGGTTGGTATCATATACGGACTCGGAAGCCATAGTGTTAGTATCCGGTACTCATCGATTTCAAAAAGATATCAGTTACTAACACAATAGCCATAGTGTTAGTATCCTTTACAGACTCGGTATATATATATTATATAGTGTGAGTTAGCATTGAAGTCGCATTGTCGTTGACTTTAGATTATGTTAGTTTCACTATTACAGGTTTACACATTCGTCTAGGAGATTGTACCGTCCTATTATTCCACATTCTTCTACCAAATATATAGTGGTTAAAGGGCGTAATACCGGCTCCTACTGATGAGTCGCCAGTAAGCACGAAACGAATATGCATGAGATTATACTTTCCGTTCATGCTGCCTTTGGTTTATCCTTCTGGTCACAACTGAACTTATTTTTTTACTAGGTTCGCAAAACCAAATACATACCTGCATATATAGTAGCTCTTTGCAACAAACAGTAATTAACTGTTATATATTGAATTGAATGATGTCATGCTTACCGCGAAATGTGATAACTGATATCGTTGAAGGCCAGAGTGTATGGTTTAACTGGAGTAACAGGTGTTCGGAAATTGTTGTAATTCTCAATTTGGGTGAACTTTAGCATAAATATATATCCATCAGGTTGGTATCATGTACCGACTCGGAAACCATAGTGTTAGTATCCGGTACTCATCGATTTCAAAAAAGGTAACAGTTACTAACACAATAGCCATAGTGTTAGTATCCTTTACAGACTCGGTATATATATTATATAGTGTGAGTTAGCATTGATGTCGTATTGTCGTTGACTTCAGATTATGTTAGCTTCACTATTACAGGTTTACACATTCGTCTAGGAGATTGTACCGTCCTATTATTCCACATTCTTCTACCAAATATATAGTGGTTAAAGGACGTAATACCGGCTCGTACTGATGAGTCGCCAGTAAGCACGAAACGAATGTGCATGAGATTATACTTTCCGTTCATGCTGCGTTTGGTTTATCCTTCTGGTCACAACTGAACTAATTTGTTACTAGGTTCGCAAAACCTAATACATACTTGCATATATATTAGTTCTTCGCAACAAAACAGTATTTAACTGTAATATATTGAATTGAATGATGTCATGCTTACCGCGAAATGTGATAACTGATATCGATGAAGGCCAGAGTGTATGTTTTAACTGGAGTAACAGGTGTTCGGAAATTGTTGTAATTCTCAATTTGGGTGAACTTTAGCATAAATGTATATTCATCAGGTTGGTATCATGTACCGACTCGGAAACCATAGTGTTAGTATCCGGTACTCATCGATTTCAAAGAAGGTATCAGTTACTACCACAATAGCCATAGTGTTAGTATCCTTTACAGACTCGGTATATATATTATATAGTGTGAGTTAGCATTGAAGTTTCATTGTCGTTGACTTCAGATTTTGTTAGCTTCACTATTACAGGTTTACACATTCGTCTAGGAGATTGTACCGTCCTATTATTCCACCTTCTTCTACCAAATATATAGTGGTTAAAGGGCGTAATACCGGCTCCTACTGATGAGTCGCCAGTAAGCACGAAACGAATGTGCATGAGATTATACTTTCCGTTCATGCTGCCTTTGGTTTATCCTTCTGGTCACATCTGAACTAATTCGTTACTAGGTTCGCAAAACCTAATACATACGTGCATTAGATTATACTTTCCGTTCATGCTGCCTTTGGTTTATATATATATATATTTAAATATATATATATATATATATATATATATATATATATATATATATATATATATATAAAGAATATGCAAGTATTAATCTGACAACTGTTGTTATTTTCAAAGAAATAATAAATTTCCAATCAATTTATAGACTAGACAGCAGACGTGACGACGATTATTTAAATCTGAATAAAGTCAATATTACTTTTTGATAGATGGGAAAACTGGTTGTAATACTGATGGCAGATTCTGGCGATTAATCATATCCCGTGGAATAAATGAATTAGTCGAAACCGATTGCCACACATCAAACTAGGCTACATGCATTTAAATCAAGTTTGCGGGCTTGAAGTAAACACCAACCCCATTGTATTAAACCAGTCTACGAACAACATAACAAAACTACCGCCAGCTGCAACGCACTGACGCGTTTCGACCTTCCATGATCATCATCAGAGTACGACGGCAAACTGACTATCGAGGATAAAACCGCATTGAATATATATGGAAATCAAATTTAGATATGCGGCTCTGACCTCTAGCAGTCTTGCATACATTGAACTTGACTGGAAATGTCGGCTGCACAATTTCTATGCAGTCTTGAACATTAACTATTTTGCAGCTTTCGCCACATATACATATATAGACAATAGAATTAAACAATAATTGATTGCGCGGGTGGTGGTAACAATGCTTTAAATCAAGTTTGCGGGCTTGAAGTAAACACCAACCCCATTGTATTTAGCCAGTCTACGAACAACATAACAAAACTACCGCCAGCTGCAACGCACTAACGCGTTTCGACCTTCCATGATCATCATCAGAGTACGACGGCAAACTGACTATCGAGGATCAAACCGCATTGAATATATATGGAAACCAAATTTAGATATGCAGCTCTCTCCTCTAGCAGTCTTGCATACATTGAACTTGACTGGAAATGTCGGCTGCACAATTTCTATGCAGTCACGAACATTATATGTTTGCAGCTTTCGCCACATATACATATATAGACAATACAATTTAACAATAATTGATTGCGCGGGTGGTGGTAACAATACTTTAAATCAAGTTTGCGAGCTTGAAGTAAACACCGACCCCATTGTATTTAACCAGTCTTCGAACAACATAACAAAACTACCGCCAGCCGCAACGCACTGGCGCGTTTCGACCTTCCATGATCATCATCAGAGTACGACGGCAAACTGACTATCGAGGCTCAAACCGCATTGAATATATGGAAATCAAATTTAGATATGCGGCACTCACCTCTAGCAGTCTCGCATACATTGAACTTGACTGGAAATGTCGGCTGCACAATTTCTATGCAGTCACGAACATTAACTATTTTGCAGCTTTCGCCACATATACATATATGGACAATACAATTAAACAATAATTGATTGCGCGGGTGGTGGCAACAATGCTTTGAATCAATTTTGCGGGCTTGAAGTAAACACCAACCCCATTGTATTTAACCAGTCTACGAACAACATAACAAAACTACCGCCAGATGCAACGCACTGACGCGTTTCGACCTTCCATGATCATCATCAGAGTACGACAGCAAACTGACTATGTAGTATCAAACCACATTGAATATATATGGAAATCAAATTTAGATATGCGGCTCTCACCTCTAGCAGTCTCGCATACAGTGAACTTGACTGGAAATGTCGGCTGCACAATTTCTATGCAGTCACGAACATTAACTATTTGCAGCTTTCGCCACATATACATATATAGACAATACAATTAAACAATAATTGATTGCGCGGGTGGTGGTAACAATTCTTTAAATCAAGTTTGCGGGCTTGAAGTAAACACCAATCCCATTGTTTTTAACCAGTCGTCGAACAATATAGCAAAACTACCGCCAGCCGCAACGCACTGACGCGTTTCGACCTTCCATGATCATCATCAGAGTACGACGGAAAACTGACTATCCAGGATCAAACCGCATTGAATATATATGGAAATCAAATTTAGATATGAAGCACTCACCTCTAGCAGTCTTGCATACATTGAACTTGACTGGAAATGTCGGCTGCACAATTTCTATGCCGTCACGAACATTAACTATTTTGCAGCTTTCGCCACATATACATATATAGACAATACAATTAAACAATAATTAATTGCGCGGGTGGTGGTAACAATGCTTTAAATCAAGTTTGCGGGCTTGAAGTAAACACCAACCCCATTGTATTTAACCATTCTACGAACAACATAACAAAACTACCGCCAGCTGCAACGCACTGACGCGTTTCGACCTTCCATGATCATCATCAGAGTACGACGGCAAACTGACTATCGAGGATCAAACCGCATTGAATATATATGGAAATCAAATTTAGATATGCGGCTCTCACCTCTAGCAGTCTCGCATACATTGAACTTGACTGGAAATGTCGGCTGCACAATTTCTATGCAGTCACGAACATTAACTATTTTGCAGCTTTCACCACATATACATATATAGACAATACAATTAAACAATAATTGATTGCGCGGGTGGTGGTAACAATGCTTTAAATCAAGTTTGCGGGCTTGAAGTAAACACCAACCCCATTGTATTTAACCAGTCTACGAAAAAAAAAAAAAAAAAAAAAAAAAAAAAAAAAAAAAAAAAAAAAAAAAAAAAAAAAAAAAAAAAAAAAAAAAAAAAAAAAAAAAAAAAAAAAAAAAAACAACACTGAGATAGAAGGTGAAAACTTGTTTGCGCTTGGTATTATTGTACATTTTGTGTGAAGAAAAGAAGGATTCGACGAAAAAATATGTTCAAATTTTTGTGCATTAAAAACAGCGATGTTTATTTCGATTAAAATTTTATCGGTTTAAGACCTAGACGAGCAGAAGGGATTTCGAGGTATTGATGCGATGCATCACTATTTGAAAGATTGCACAATGAACCTGGTGCGTTGTGCCAGCTCATATTGATTTGTATCCTGTAAGCAAAGAGTACGCGCCGACCAACTTACACGCCGTATTCATGCTGACTTCGCTACGACACTTTGATACTCAATACATTAGCATCTCATCTGGTACATCATGAATAATAACTGGATGTATTTTAGAGTGTTCTATTTACTTATAATTAAAGTTAAGAGAAACTAGTGTAGAACGCTACAGATTATTTACTACCTACCCAGTTAAGCCAGTGTAAACTTAGCTAACAGCAAATTTCAAATACCATTACTGAATAAAAATGTAAACATAAACCATAATTTTCGCCGCTAATCTGCTAGTTTAAGTACACTAACGCGTCAAATAAATAAATAAATATTGGCGAGCCTAGTGGTTATTTCAGGAATCCGTTCACTCTAAATGTGGAACGAAAAAATTTTAACCATTGGATCAAGTGAACTTGTACAACCTTCATGTTGATGAAAAAATTTTCGTCTGTAAGAGCCGTGCGACGCTGGAGAACTTCGCAATACAATGAATGGCATCCGAATTTCAGATTTAAAATATAAAATAGACATGAGGACATCCTAGCTTTTGACGTGTTGCTCAAACGTAGAGCTGATGGCACAATGTGCGGATCATTATTTAATAAGAAAATATGGTCAGTGCAATATTTAAATGTTATCAGATAATACCTATTGAGATGAAGAGAAATGATGGAATTAACCAGTAATACTAATTAAATCACCACACTGATAGCACTTCCAAAAGTATTTCACTTACGTTGTTGCAGTATTCCTGCATAGGATGAGTCAATTTGTGACTTTTCGCAAGTCGACCCATGAAGAAGCAATGTTGGCACAAATCGAAGTTTAGACATCTCAAGCAGCGATACCTAAAGTGATGTAATAAAACAATTTTAGATAATGAAGCTACCAGCTGAAAAAGGATGTTAATTGCAGTACAAATCTAATGTCACAATAAGATATAAATTGCAATATCGTTAGAAATTGTAATATAGTGCATAGAAAGTCTGTCCATTTGCGGCAAAAACATTCGAGACAGCACATGTCAGTTGAGTTTTAGTTAGTTTCTGCAATCAAGGTAGGCATTAAAATATATAAACATGTATTGGTCTACCTATGTATTGGTATAAAAATTATTAAATGCAAATAAAGGTATGCATACGTTGCCTTTATTTATTCACAACGAATCTCTAACAGATGTTTAAATTCTTTATTTTCTTTAATTCAAGTTTCCGAGTTTGAAGTAAACACCAATCCTATCGTTTTTAATCAGTCGTCAAATAACATAACAAAAATACCGCCAGTCGCAACGCACTGACGCGTTTCGACCTTCCATGATCATCATCAGAGTACGACGGCAAACTGACTATCGAGGATCAAACCGCATTGAATATATATGGAAATCAAATTTAGATATGCGGCTCTCACCTCTAACAGTCTCGTATACATTGAACTTGACTGGAAATGTCGGCTGCACAATTTCTATGCAGTCACGAACACAAACTGTTTTTAGCTTTCGCCACATATACATATATAGGCAATACAATTTAACAATAATTGATTGCGCTGGTGGTGATAACAATTCTTTAAATCCAGTTTGCGAGCTTGAAGTAAACACCGATCCCATTGTATTTAACCAGTCTTCGAACAACATAACAAAACTACCGCCAGCCGCAACGCACTGACGCGTTTCGACCTTCCATGATCAGCATCAGAGTACGACGGCAAACTGACTATCGAGGATCAAACCGCATTGAATATATATGGAAATCAAAATTAGATAACCATGTAATTGAGGGGTTACAGTACCAAATGGTGGATTATTTTTGTTATATATATTCGTAGCAAGTCACACACACACACACATATATATATATATATATATATATATATATATATATATATATATATATATAAATTGGCACTCATTAAGTACTTGCCACAATGGTTGCAGCCGGGGCATATTCAGTCAAGTACTTGGTGAGTGTTCAATGTGGACGAAACTGGTCTGCTTAACAAATTTCCCGTGCAATTTTCTGCAATTTATAAAATTGACCGATTTAGCCATTATTTGGCATTCACCTTGGTACTTGCAAGAATTGCTGCCGCCGGGGCTCTAACAGGCGCACATTTGTTCAAGTAGTTGAACAGTGTCCAATGAGGACCAAATTAGTCTAACTGTTGAGTTTACTTCGCTACCTTACGCAATGTTAAGTTGATGCTGACGATAAAGAAGAAAGAAAATCCGGTCATAACATATATAGATGCGGCTGGCAGTAGTTTTGTTATGTTGTTCGACGACTGGTTAAATACAATGTGTTGGTGTTTAGTTCAAGCTCGCAAACTTGATTTAAAACATTGTTACCACCACCCGAGCAATCAATTATTGTTTAAATTTTATTGCCTATATATGTATATGTGGCGAAACCTCCAAACAGTTAATGTTCGTGAATGCATAGAAATTGTGTAGCCGACATTTCCAGTCAGGTTCAATGTATGCGAGACTGCTAGAGGTGAGAGCCGCCTATCTAAATTTGATTTCCATATATATTCAATGCGGTTTGATCCTCGATAGTCAGTTTGCCGTCGTACTCTGATGATGATCATGGAAGGTCGAAACGCGTCAGTGCGTTGCGGCTGGCGATAGTTTTGATATGTTGTTCGACGACTGGTTAAATACAATGGGGATGGTGTTTACTGTAAGCTCGCAAACTTGATTTAAAGCATATATAGATGAACACGAAATTATTCATTTCTGGCAATAGAAAAATTAAAGGTTATACCAAAGCAGGAATAGAATGTACTGTCATAAAAGAATCCATTCGTCTAAGTCCAACTGCGGGATGATTAAATTATGGCCTAAAGTTGGTCTTCACAAGAACGATCTTCTAAATTTCAAAATTGGAATGTTGATTAAAGAATAAGAAAACTAATTGCAAAACAACTTTCATGTCATGTACCAAAAGTGCAATGAATTCTACAATTAGTGCACTTGTAATAACTAACCAGTAAGTCAAATATCCGAATAGCAATATTTAGAGCAAATTAGCTTAACTTAAGTTGATTGATTGCCTTTGCGTTCCTTAAATTAATGCCATCTTACTGAGTGCATAATTAGTAGGAATAAATAGATGAGAGGAAAATTACAATAAGAGTGCAGTTCTTACCGAATTCCAATTACCGGATGAGAATGGCAGACACCACATCTTATCGAGTGTGCGACACGTTCAGCTGACGTCAGGCGATGCAACACTGACAACCAAACTAGCACTCGCGGCTCTGATCGCAGCCATGTAGTGAATTGCGCCTTAGACAGTTCGTTTAGACCACTATTTGACAGGTTTTGCAGACCATCTTTTGAGGTGCTATCGCTTGAATCCTTTGTCAACGCATTAAGAGCCTATGATGCGACATAAATTGAATGAAGCCAATTGTATGCTTATCGGAGCAACGAGTCATGGCAATGAAAACTTAATTAAATAATTTTCGAAAGTGTAAGCTGTTAATTTTTTATTATTATAAGTTAATTAATGTAATGGCTAATTATGGCATGTTTTGTAACAAATATTCAGCTATGAAGAGAGAGAACAGACTTGACAGATAAATGGACAAACTAGAGCCAGTATTATTATGATAACTTCCAACTATTATGATCTTATGAACATTCTTTTCGCAATAAATAATAATGTTTTAAGATTAAGATAGGAATGGAAAATGGGATTGATTATTCGTGAAAGTGACATTGCAAGCAATTGTACAACTTTGATCATGTTGATAAAACTGATGCAAAATGTGCGTGGATGAGTACAGCAGACTTTAAACTGGCGGCACTCAAATTATTGTATGGGGATTGGATTAATTTAGGGAAATCGGTTGGGAAATGGGGGAATTGATAACATGTTTACCTACGACGGTCATAAAGATTGAACTAACTAAAAATTAAATCGATAGCATTATGATGAAACTGGGAAAAAACAACATAAGTAAAATGTTTTGGTTAAAATAACATCCAGGACAAATGAGAGAGGAATAACTGCACACAATCACGGAATCGAAGTCCCCAAGACATAGCAAGAGCAAATCGCAATTGTAGACAAAATAAATCTAAAAAACTGCGGAGTAAAGCAGAAAAAACAAAATTTATAAAACACATATATGGTGTCATTCGTGCAGCATGGTGAAAACGCGTGCGCCTTTTCCAACAAAGCATTAGTATAAAGCTGTAACGCAAGATGGGGGACACGGATGATACTGCTAGAAGTGACATTAGTTCAAACGAAAGCCTATGAAAAATTGATTAGGTACCTTTGAAAAACACAGTTAGATAAGCAGAAAAATTAAAAACATCCACATTCAGTACCATAAAAAAGGAAGACAATAAGTTTGGCACTAATCTGATGAAATACGCATTTCAACAATAGAACGCTTATCAACTTACTTCAATACGCACTTTACAGATAACAGTCAGATTTTAAACGATTATTGGTTGCGCGGGCGGTAAAAAGAGTTATTTAATTCAAGGTTGCGATCTTGATACAAGCACAAATCCCATTATATATATATATATATATATATATATATATATATATAGTATAAACTAAACATTGTATAATGTAGTGATGCAATTCATCCTTAGACCGATTTTGTCCCAATTGGAAATCAATTGCCTTTCCTTCATTATACAATGCTTAGTTTATACTATATATATATATATATATATATATATATATATATATATATATATATATATAATGGGATTGGTGTTTATGCTTAGCTCGCAAATAATTGTAATTACCGCCCGCGCAACTACTGATCGTTTAATGATGAGAACTAACATATATGCAATTGTGTTTAAGACAATTCATAACAAATAAAAACTTGATATGCCAAAGTTTGCATAAAAAAGTAAAACCTCATAAACACACTTGTTTCGTGCTTCCTGGTGAATTAATAAATAGGAACTGGCGCTACGTCACATACCAACTATAAGTTAGATGAAGAAATGTTGACCAAATTGACGATGCAATCTCATGCACGAACACGTATTCAAGCAGCAGTAGCAGAATATACTTTTTATAAAGCTTGCAACACGAATTGATTACTAGTTCAAAATAAGCCATATGGGCTAAAACTGTACAGGGTAACAACACCACGATTTTGAGATAGGCGAAATTTCGCAAAAAATGCAGAATCAAACTCATTCTGCATAGGTGATATTACTGTAAATCCAAATCCTGTGGTATCGATCTACATCAGTTTCCAACTTTTGTTCAAACCCACATCGTTGCTTGCTATCGTTAAGATTTAATTTGGCGACTATTCATTTCCAAGTAGGTCGCAAATATCTATATATGATTATTTATTTATACCATAAATTTCGTTTTAAATTTTAGCATTACTACTTCTGCTATCTGTTTTTTTAACACACATATCTAATGCTGAAACATGTCATCTGCTCGTCAACAGATAGATTTTGAATTTGAATTAGGTCGAGAGCAAGCAGTCGCTTCATATAATAACGGTCATATTAGCAAAATATTCACTCATTGAGGCAAACTTCCGTGAAACTACTATATATATATATATATATATATATATATATATATATATATATATATAACGCCCTAAGACCTTCAGGGAAATTGAAAACAATCCAGTGTTAGTCACAACACAGATTGGCTAATAATGCTCCGCGTTAGTTGGTTTTCCGTCGTGCTCACACGATGAAGATGGAAGGGCGTAGCGTATCATTACTTGTGACAGGCAGTAGTTTATGTTGTAAGATTGAGAGCATACATTGAAATACCAATTAACAAGGATCATATCGCAATATATATATATAAGATTGAGCAAATAAGAATTACAATTCTAAACCCTAGTTGTCTCTCTTACACTACAACTGAATGAAGTACCTGTTACACAAATCTTTGTAGTTATGACTACAGTCACGCATTAATTTATTTTTCCAAATTGCTCGTTTTTTTTAAGAAAAACAACAGCATCCGCGTCATACATATGTCAACTCATTAAAATTTACGCAAACCGGTAAAAAATCACGTGCGCACTTAAAGTACATGTTTGGTATTCATGGATAAATTCATGCGCATGGCGAAAAACCATAGTGCGTTTGTGCGTGTGTGTGTTTCTATATGCATATATATATGAACGAAAATGATTATTATACCAGTTATACATAGAGTAATTAACACAGACGTACGATCTACCAACTACACGTACAACGATATGCATGGCTGTATTAAAAATATATTTCTGAAATAAATTCTCAACTGATTATTTGGCTGCAAAAATGTGGTGTAGAAAAAGGGTGAACAAAATCCGGGAACTGAAATTCGGAATGGTCCCTAAAATGGTTATGAAATTATTCATGATAGTGAACATTTCAGGTGTGCGATAACATGACTACTAATGAACTTGCTTTAAATCAAGTTTGCTAGCTTGAAGTAAACACCAACCCCATTGTATTTAAACAGTCGTCGAACAACATAACAAAACTACTGCCAGCCGCAACGCACTGACGCATTTCGACCTTCCTTGATCATCATCAGAGTACGACGGCAAACTGACTATCGAGGATCAAACCGCATTGAATATATATGGAAATCAAATTTAGATATGCGGCTCTCACCTCTAGCAGTCTCGCATACATTGAACTTGACTGGAAATGTCGGCTGCACAATTTCTATGCAGTCACGAACATTAACTGTTTGCAGCTTTCGCCACATATACATATATAGGCAATACAATTTAACAATAATTGATTGCGCGGGTGGTGGTAAAAATGCTTTAAATCAAGTTTGCTATCTTGAAGTAAACACCCACCCCATTGTATTTAACCAGTCTTCGAACAACATAACAAAACTACTAATGAACTTGTAATTTCCCTGAGTGTCAGAATGTTTGCAAGGTGTAATAGGTTTGACTTATTCCTATAAGTGATTTTATCCACATTTTGACAGTGCGTCAAACGTATCCTGTATCTAGAACTTAAATAATCTCTAGGCAATCAATCAAATTGTTGTTCTTAGTTGCGCAGTGTGATCATCAAATTAGACGTATCCACGATTTTCCTTCGTTGGTGGCCGATTTTTACTCTCAATTCCGCAATGATCCCATTGATCCTCATTTCCAAGCACGCGTTGAGTTCGCCTTCGTAGTGGCTATGTGCTTATTCGTCCTATCACTCCGAAGTTTTCCACAACATTCGTATTAACCAATGGAAATGAAGTTTTGAAGGTATTCATGAAAGAAGTTTGCTTAAATCTGGTCCTGTGAGCATTGTACCGTGCGTTATTAGAATTCTGAAGATGTTACTGGAAATGAGGTAGCAAAACGTCGTCGGCATCCGAACACGTTTAGACCGAACTTCATTTCCAGTGCCAAATACGAATGGTGCGGAAGACCCTTCGGAGTGTGGGGTCCAAATCAGCATTCAGCCACCACGAAGCCGAACTCGACGCGTACTTGGAAATAAAAATCAATCGGATCATCGCAGAATTTAGAGAGCAAATCGACCGTCTCACGGAAAAAAGATCGTCTATACGCTAAATTAATCAAATTCCTAATGAAAACTTATCAGATGTTCAATTCCTTTAGAAGTCAGTACGCAATAGTACATTTTTACCTTGGAAAAGCAATCCTGAACACTGGACTCCACATTTAATCCGCCAAAGTAGGCGGCTTCTCCTAGCTGCCGAGGCAGTAGAATCGATTCTTGTAGCAGTAAAGTCAACTGTCTTCGCGATATTAGACCCGACGCCACAGAGTTGGACGCAGTGGCCACCAAATTAAACAAGTCTAATGATTATACATAAAAAGAAAATATACATTTCTGAAGCAGTTTCAATTCTGCAAAATATTTTGCCTTTTTATTTTAGACAAATTTTAAATGAAAATGTGAAGAAAAAAGAATAAATGCATTACACAGTACAAATTACAAATTCGAACACGCCAATAAATGAAATTTAAATTGCGGTATTGCATAAATTGTCAACTGTTTAAGTTGAATCAGATTAGTTGGGATTTTTTTAACTAAGCCTACATAAGACGACAACGTTTGCAAGTTGTTGCGTCTACTGCAGTCAGTTTCAGAGCGGCATCGACGCGTTTGGTCAAACGAACAATTGCAGCTCCATGGTGAGGAGCAAACCGGTGTCGCGTTCACAGCCGCGTTAACGTCAGACATATTTGTTATAACTATTACAAACGCATAGTCAAGGTTGGCGCACAAATGACCGTTTGAGCAACAGCAACCTCCCGGAAGTCTAGAATTTGGCATTTAACCAGAGCAAATGTAACTAGGCTCATATCACGGATCACCAACGATTAACTGGTAATAATACCTAGATGCAGCGTAGCTGAATACCTGGAAATACGCATTATTGGATTCAGTCTGTCGAGTTACACTTCACGATCACGTTTTGAGAATCAGTTTTTCGTGTTCAACAGTTTACTAACTTTTGTTTACAAAATGCCGTCGTCTATCCCTTTAGTCTAGATGCATCGTGATACATTCAGGAATGTCTGATTACTTGCACGGTACATGTTTCACTGACTGTCTGATCAAGCAACCTCGTCGTTATCGCTAAATAGTCATTTAGTGAAGTCCACCTTGTAACGGAACTTAAACTGCAATTTTCATTGAATAATGATTTTCTCGCCCTTTAACATACAAAATGAGATTTTAAACACATATCAGGGGATTAATGTTTCACGTATTTGAAAGTTAAATTACCTGCAAGCATTGCCGTTACATTTGGTACAATTTCTCTGCTTGCTGCAATCGACCAGTTTCTATTAGACGCATTCGGCTCTGGTGCATTCATTCTAATGTACACTTAGTAACATTGCATCGCAAGAATCTACACGCTTTATATTTTCAAAACAGAGGGCCACTCTCATTTTTCAATTCTCTTAAGTTCGAAACAATTTTCAAGCTGCATTTCCGTAAGCAGATGATAAATTGAATGTCAAATTTCATAAGCCGTCTTTTATTTCATTTCCTAATGACTTGAGCTAGGATTGCCTACAATTATCTGTCAAAGAAAACCTTCAGATAAATTTGTCTTTTTCCATAATTCATTCAGCTTCTAACAATAAGCTCTCCATTCGGTTTGCATAGTTGTTTAGTTTACTTTAAATCACTTGATGAATTGTAATATTTGCGCTTTCAGTCACCTATCATTGAATAACCAACTATGTCTGACTATCGATTTGCATCGCATGTAAATTTAGGTGTTGCATACCTAGTAACATATTAGTTCAAATATAATAAATCAAAGACAGCATGAACGGAACGTATAATCTCGTGTACATCCGTTTCGTGGTTAGTAGCGACTCATCAGTAGGAGACGATACTACGCTCTTTACCCACTATACATGTGCGTTGGAAATGTGAGACAATTAGACAGTACACTCTTCTATAGGAATATGTAAACCTGCAATAGTGAAGCCTACTTTATATAATGTCTTCGAAAATGCGACATGTAAGCTAATTAACTATATATAATATATACCAAGCCTGAAAAGGGTATCAACACTATGGCTATTATGTCAGTGCTTGATACCAACACTATGATTGCTGAGTTCGTAAATATTATCAATACATTGAATTGCAATGTATGCTAAAGTTCATCGAAATTGAGAATTACAACTATTTCTGAACACCTTTTACGTACACTCTGGCCTTAATCGATATTAGTTATCGCATTTCGCGGTAATCAAAATATCATACATTTAAATATATACGTATTAGATACTGTTTGCGACGGAGAGCTAATATATATGCATTTATGCATTAGGTGTTGCGCACCTAGTAACATTTTAATTTAAATATGACCAGAAGGATGCACAAAAGTCAGCATGAAAGGAACGTATAATCTCGTACATACTGACGACTCATCAGTAGGAGCCTCTATTACGCCCTTTACCCACCATATATTTGGGCGAGGAAAATGTGGGACAATTGAACGGTACAATCCCACATTCCTTACCAAAATATATAGTGGGTATAGGTTGTGGTACCAGTTCCTACTGATAAGTCTCCGATAACCACGAAATGAATTTGCACGAGATTATACGTTCCGTCCATATTGCCTTTGCTTTATCCTTTTTGTCATACCTGGTCACACCTAATACAAAATTGTATATATATATATATATATATATATATATATATATATATATATATGTTAGTTCTCAACAAAAACAGTATCTAACCTACAAGCTGGACAAAATATTATAGATTAATTGAAACTTGAAATCAATATAGTATTTTCTGCGAATTGCTACAACTCAGATTATTTAAATCAGGATTACGAGCTTGAAATTAACACCAATCCCATTATATATAGATATTCAGTATAAAATAAATAATGCACATTGTAGAAAATGTAATTCACCCAGTAGAACGGTTTCGTTTTGCCGCGACCAGTGATCAAATCTGGGCACGTTTGTTTCGTAGCCTGTGACTCTATCCATTTTGCCACCCTACCGCTCCACTTGAATGAATGTCTATCCAAAAACATAGGTTAGTTAATTGCTGAAAATTGTATGCATTGTGCGCGAGTGTGGCGCAGTGGACAGTTTCACGGACTGCGAAGAAATTTGCTGCCGTGCCATGCCCGTCTGCGGTAAAAATCTGGACAGTATACGAAGAATTCCCAATAAGGACGAAACCTGTCTACTGGATGAATTACCTTTTCTACAATATACAATACTTAGTTTATACTGAAATATGTATGTTTACAATGGGATTGGTTTTTATATCAAACAAGTAATATTTATTTAAATAATGTTACTATTATTGCTTCTTGACAATCCTGCGTTCTCGCATGACCTGCGCAGTTTTCTGCAAATTTTCCGTCTTACCTTCATTAAACATTGGTGAAATGGTCAAATATTTTTATTTAACATCAGATTGAGGTTTTACGATTAAGAGTGCGCTATCATATTATAGCTGAAGCCGAAATCAAGCGTGCTATATTTATTTTAGTGAAATTTCTCTTAGCCAATCACTTGGAATGTTCTTTTCGTACTAATTGATTAAAAATAACTTAACTAGGCTCGAAATCTGTTATGCCGTATACCTTCGTTCACTGGAGGTTGAAGTTTTATTATTTTAAATTTTCCAGAGGAGATGGCGCTTTAACATCCTCAAAAACAAGGTCCAAAAATTTAATGAAATTTAAAATAGTGTCATTATTTTTTCGATCAAAGATTTAACTCAAATCTAATTAGCTGGCATCTCACAGTCAATTCTGTATGAAAAGTTATAAGCAGCGAGTTTAGTCAAACGCGGATTTGAAGCTACATCGTAAAGGACCGACTGACGTCCCAGATCAGAACGACGTAAAATCTGTGTCACTTCTTCGTCTGTACCCGAAATGCGCGAATCCACAGGAAATTCCAAGAGAGCTCTTTGCCATTAGTTACCCTTTAAAATTTAACACATTACTCACATGAACATGGAAAACTTGATGAGAACCTTGTGTGATTTTGTCACTGTCTAACTAATCGTACGACCACTAGGCAGCACGATAGTATAATTTAAAATACACAATTCAAATATATACAAAGGCACGTTTAATATCCAGTCAAATTACTTTATTCATTTCATGTAATTGAGGTAGGTCAAACGTTCTCACATGATGGATACACGTACAATTATTCATATGCCCTGTTAATTAAAGGCTTACCTCCTTTTTAATGGCCTATAGTATATTGAATGTGGTAGTTCGACCATTTGAAGATCTTGTGCAACTAACATCGTTAGAAAATTATTTTCTGAAACTAATGATGAATCGTCACGCATCAAATCGACAAAAAATATGTTAATGGTCTTAGTTAGCAGCAAAAAATCCTTTTCAGTGTTGATTATACGTTTGACCACCAGACTGACGCCTGATTAATTCTGAATGACAGGCAGTTTGCGACAAAATATATTTATGTTGATGTAGGCCTAGATAGTAGACATCGTAGTCTTCCACGCATGAAAGAGAGGGACACTTGTAATTGTCTGTATAACGTGTGGGACTAGATGCATTTGACATTAAATTAGCTAACGTAAGGTGATATCTGGAGTGTCAAATGTTTAAACTGAGCAAATTCTGAGTGCAGGCGTGTTTTGCCAACTTTATTTTAACTTACATGTATACTTTTC
>JAQBSW010004788.1:47500-64806 GCA_029291075.1 Eudiplozoon nipponicum
CAAATTATATTTTGGGAAATCATTCTTTCAGATAAACGAATCTAGCTGGCGCCAATATGTCGTTCTTGAAAAGAGAGTATGTCGCAAACCTTACGTGCAGTTACGGGAATAGGTGTTTTACAGATTTTTCTCATTTAAACAATTAGCCAATTTACGTAACTTTTGATTACGCCAAAGATAATGCCAAGTATTTTTCCCAAGTTTTCGGAGTTTACATAAACACAAAACGCTTTTATATAATCAGTCATAGAACCCAAAAAATAATGGCAAGTCCAAGCAGTTTTTCAAAAATTTACCTTCCATTTTAAGGAAAAAAATGACAAATTGAAAATTGAGAGTGACAGTATTCATTTGCCAATTACAATGTTATGCTTAAAAGTTTTTAGCCTTTAGCTTAACAAAACTGGAAAAATTCTATTTAAAAATGTGTGGTTGAAAGCAAATCTGCTTAAATGTGGAACGTTAAAAATAAAACAAATAGACGAGTTTGTGGAGTTATCGTATTAGTGAAAATAAGATTATAGCATTCTTTTCCGAAAAATACCAGGGATTGATTTAATTATGTTTTTGACTTTAAAAAGACTTAGGTCCCAGATTTTATTCAACCAGAATTAAAAAATAGCAAAGCCACCATCAGAATAGAGAATTGATGTGAGCAATACTATGTTATGCGATCTATTATGACATAGAATACGGTGCTTTTGTTTAATTCAAGTTATCAAACTCAAACTTAATAAATGATATAACCAATCGCACACTCAACGATTGCCTAACTAGGAAAAATTGAAATTAAGTGGCAATTAAATCAAGAACATTATTACCTAGTAACAAATTAGTTCAAACTGGACCAGAAGGATACACCAAAGTCAGCATGAACAGAAGGTATAATCTCATGAGCATATATATTTTGTGCTTATTGGCGACTCGTCAGTAGGAGCCAGTACTACGCTCTGTGCCCACTATATATTTGGTCAAAGAATGTTGGAAAAGTGGACATTACAATCTCTAAAACCATAGTGTTCATACCATTATCGACTTGGCAACCATAGTGTTGGTATCTTATACAGGCTCGGTATATGTCATAATTATTTGGCTTTGAAATTTCATTGTCGAAGACTTTAAATGAAGTTAGCTCCGCCACTGACGGTATACAACTTCATATAAGAGATTGTACTCTCCAGTTGTCTGACATTCCTCACCAAAATATATATTGCGTTTAGGGTGTAATACGGGCTCCTAATGAATGTGCAAACACGATTAATCATTTTGTTCATGATGACATTGGTTTAACCATCTGTTCCTATTTGAACTAATCTACTACTGGCTGCGCAACACAAAAAAATGCATATATATTTTTTTCACCGCAAAAAACAGTATCTAACTAGTATTGTTACCTGTCAAACGTGTTGAGTAGCCAATTTATAGTGAGATCAACACACAGAGGAACAGAAATAACTCTGCGCTCATTATTTCTGCTCAGCGAATGAGTGGAGCGATTTGCAGTTGAATGCCGATCCGCAGTCAACGCAGTGCAGTCGGTGGATTTCGTTGTGATTCTGTTCTCAAAATTAATCGGCGAGGAATCTCGTGACGAGTGCTTATCCTGTTGTCTACTGTTGCGATCAGACGACACTGATCGTTTTCGTCGAAAACTGTGGTTTCTGCTGAATACACCGACACCGCAGCCAGTAGGTGCGTGGTCTACACGATCATGGTCGGTTGCGACCTATTGAAATAAGAAACGTATTACACAATGCGTAACATCGAGTAATTTTATGAAAACAACTGCACAATTTAATCCAAAAAGTCGCCAATATGAAATAAACCTAAAAATCTGAATCCTATGTTGGCGTTTATCACTTCTGAGCAGAAATGAATTCGTCAAATTTTATTTTGTTAATAGCATCTTTCTTTGTAAATATTGCTTAAATAAAGTTAATTTCGTTGAAATTATCAATATTTGTAAAGCACAATAAGAGATCCGAACACAGAGTTATTCTAAATACTTAAAAAATAAGTCATTAAATTGACAAATTTTTTTATGTTTTCAGCTGTTTGACAGTATTCATAAATTAATTGGATATATCTTTGACTTAAACTCAATTCTTATACCGTCTATTGTGTAACTTATAAGAAATAAATTGAAACTTTTGGCTGAGTACAAACTAGGCACCTGGTAATTTGATAACCTAGCCTACTGTTTGCATACAACTAGTGCCGTTACTAATCATTATGAAAAGAAACTTGTTTTGACAAACCATGCTTTCCTAGTTAGTTATTAATTACTCAGCTGTAGCCAGGAGTGTTAGTACGACTCACAGCATTCCAGCGTGGCTCTGTATTTAATTGATTTAGCCAGTAAACCAAGGGAACGATAGCTCCTGTTGTCATTTCACATAGTTTACCTATTTAGGTGTCAGCATAAAAATATTAGCTGATTCTGGAATCGCCCTACCATGTCTTCGATTGTCACAATGTTGAAAGACGTTTAGAACAATATTATATTTTCTCTATTTGTGATTACAACTAAATGGAAATGAATTATTTGGACTGGTTGTGTTCGGGCTGTGCGCCAGAAAATTTACAAGCCAAACCAGAGACGATTGATTTAAATGCGAACTAAATTAATAGACCGTGATTTTCTATATATTGAAGAATTTCTCATGAATGGTCAACCGCTTTACCAATAAGCGATGAATGGCAAAGTGCTTCAGGCGCTTTTCTACGCAGCAATGTTCTTGGTTCGGGCCATTTTGACAGATCTTGATCCTATTTGTGGGTCCTCATAAGGAAATGGATTAAATTTTAAAAATATTGATTTTCTTCAAACTAAATTGCATCGAGTTATGCGTGAAATTAGCGATGCTTCGATCGATATTTAAATATTAAATGCCTGATTATAGTATTGCAAATTAGCCACAAAATATGATAGCTAATGCAAAACAAGGCCAGCCTAAAAGTCACATGCATATAGACTGGAAATGAAGAGACTTAATGCGTTGTTTCAAGCAAACATTTTCTATTTGTTTAAAAAAACAACAAGACAAATGGGAAGCAAAAATTCTGGTTTAATGACATTGAAAAACTGAAAACAATTTAGGTTGTACAATAAAACAGATAAAGAACTTAGTTATGATTGCCTAACTGACTACTTACTTTAGGCCCACTGCCACATGTGCAAATAAAATTTTTTGGCCATCTTCCAGGCCTATTTGACAACGCTAAACTCACGATATAACAGAACTGAAAAGTTTTAAGTTAAGTGACAAATTCCGTTTAAACGGCTCTACTTATACTTACAGATCTCATAACTATGATTGACTTTCATCATATAAGCGTGTGTCATATGTGTGTGTACGTGCTTGTAATTGTGGCAAATACAATTAAACATATTAACCTGTACATGTAGGCTCAGAAAAATGAAACTATGGTAATTAGTGCAATCTCATACTTGGAAATTTCAGACTTATTGGCTTACACATACTTTGTTAAATTAAGTATTTACGTGTGACACCATTGATTAGGATAGTATAAGCTCATATAATAACGCCAGTCGTTAAATACTGCTAGAAGAAATATTCAAATGTTAGTAATATAATAAAGGGCCTCAATCAGAAGATAAAGTTATATAACAAAATATAGGGGATGAAATTATGAAATAATCCTTAAGGTAGCGTTATTAATTTTTTTTCTAGAGCGAGTTTCTCTGCCTGATGCGTTCAGTTTTCGATTACTATCATTATTAATGTGTCAGTTTCAAATCGAGCCCAGTGATTTTCCTACCGCTATTTCCTACATCACATTATCACTTAATTTAATTTCAATAGCTTCTCATAATCAATTCTTTGGATATGTTATTCCAACATATTACTTTGCACTGACAGTAATTCAAGTTAATTGTATAATTAACATTTATTTAAATCAAGGTTGCGATCTTGATATAAACACCAATCCCATTATATATATATATATATATATATATATATATATATATATATATAAATTTTTCAGCATCAATTAGGCATTGTGTTATATAGAATTGTTCGTCCTTATTTGGAACTCTTTACGTACTGTACAGAATTTTCCCCGGACAAGACTCGAACCTGGGAACATCAGCTTCAGTATCTGTTGCTCTAACCACAGAACCACCCTTCCAAATATTTTAATGTCATATCCGGACTCTACTGTATAACATTCATGATCTGATCCATTAACTTATACAAATTTGAAAGCAATTTGATGTTCATCTGTTTTTCTTTATTGGGTTCATGGTTCCATGACATTTCATACAGTCCCTTTGTGTCTAAGGGTTAAGTTTGATCCATTTGGTTGAGATCTTCAGTGTCCAGGATTAGGGGTTGTAATAAAATGGTTTTTAAATTCGGAGTCAAATTAAAGACAGTGGATGCGAACACCTTGTTGGACCTAAAAAAGAATAGGAAATAAATCTATTCCCTGTCTTCCAACATATTTGTCTTAATACCTGTCGATTGATGGTTTCATGAGCTTCTGTTTGTAAAGAAGAGCGCAAGATGGCTGCGAAGTATTTATGGTGAAGATGTGGACAGTCGAAGTAAAAGCCTTGTTTCGCACAACAATAATCAGGTAATTAATCAATTCTCTGTCTCAAGAAACATTTCTTTTAAAGGACACATATTCAGATGTCTTTGTTATTTTGGAGCATTTCCACTTACAAGCCTGTTTTTTATTAATAGTAAATATATACAATATAAAAATTTTTTTAAATGTGACGGACGTTTATTGCAAAATTTTACATTGCGTGTTATCTTAAGTAACGAATTTTTAAGGAATTATAATAGTCCAAGAAAATATTTATTTAGCAAGGTATGAGAGGGAAGAACTTACAAGTCAAGCAAACAAAATACAATAAGAGGCTTTACAATGGTTAGCTAAATTAATTAAGGCGGGGGATCCACTTTTGCAGCATTTTTAGTTTCCCGCAAAAGCTTCAGAGAAGGGTATAAAATTTCATCAAACTTAATTCTTCCTTCTCGCACATGTAAACATGCCAGTGTTTTTATTTATCGAATTCACAGAAACTCTAAAATATGGCTATGTAATTTAATTTACAGGTTTTTGTGATAAAATTTAACAAAGAACGAAGGTGCTGCAGTTCAAAGTGTGTATGCATAAATAATTAAATAGATCTCCGTATTTATACTTCAGAATTACAACAAGAGTTGAGTTTAATTAGCTGTTAAGGAGTTAGGTTGCCTCGTTTGAAAGTGTAGAATACCATTATTAGAAAATCTTCACAATAACACGTTGATGTTAATTCGTATTACATATATCAAACAAGTTTAAACCATTTGTTCAAATTTTATTTTGTCACCTGCAATACCAGCAACACTTTAGGTATTTAAAAATATAGAATAAGCGGATAAACTAACCTAAATAATTTAAATTGGCATTAAAAGAGATTTTTGGCAGATTACAAATGATGCAACGAAAAAGTACAAAAAAGTGTAATGCCACATCGGATATAGACTCGGGTGCATGTTGAATTTTTTATTTATAAAATATTGTTGGATATTTCGTTTTCAAGCGTAGTGCATGTAAACCGTACTTCTATGATGTCAAACACATTCTGAATCCGAGAGACCGACATGATTGTCAAAATGCGCTGCCTGTTTCACGGTGTTTCTCGCTTGAGATTTCTAGAAATGCTTCAAGAAAACAGATCAGTTGAACTTGGGCACACGAAACTTACACGAAGACCTTGAGCTCTTGCACATTGGAACCCAGAAAGGCAATGCGCAAAAGACTAATTCATCGAGCCTCTTGCCTAAACATCGTTTCCAGCTGGATTCCAACAGATTGCACTGATCCAATTGTCGTGTGGATAGTGAGGGCATGGAGCGACTTGATTAATTAGTCGGTATTAACAATAATACGTTACATCAATGAGATTGATTGCCTACGGTTTTTTTGGTTGCCAACACCGACTGGCCTGGTGGTCTAGCTAACAAGAAGTGTGAATGGCCGTCACAGGCAGTGCTCCAGCTAATGTAATTGGCGTTTTTAAAACATAATCGACGGCGATGGCGTATATAATTGCTTATTAAAAAATAAGCTGGACTCATAAAATTTGCTCGTGATCAATGCTTGTTTACACTTAACTGACATACTAAGCACATAACCGATTCGCTGTGTTGTCCAATCGTCGGAAGCTATGTGCGTCAATCTCCCATATATCAGCGACATAAATGAAGACTAACAAAATCTTAATCATTAGAAAATTGGAAGTAGTGCTTAAAAATCGATTATCGACGTGAAATTTGTTGGCATTACCTGCAAAAGGCCGTTGTAGCAATATTCTAGCACGATGCAATCTCTGCGGAAACCGACATGTTTGATGCGACCAGAACGATATTATGCTTCAGGTAAAAAATTGACTTTGGTGTTTCATTTCGAAGCATTTGCCCTCCAGACGTATTGGATAGACAATTTCTTAACACAGTTAATTTTTTCTGGAGTTTCGTCGTCGTTATCAACTATCATTGTAGCTTCATCCACAAATACGAAGATCGGCCACGAACGCCAACTTTGACTGATGTGCCATTAAAAAATGATTTAAGTAGGGGAACAATTTCGGTCGAGATGCCTTCGTGAAGTATATCTTGGCATAAAATTTTGTTCGCAAAGAAGGCGAAAGAAGCTAATTTATGTTGAAAATCGATGCCATTGAGCTACTCATAACGGCGGCGCAACTAGGGGCGTGATGGAGTGCATGAAATTAGGCCAACACATTCTATTCCAGATTGAAACCCTGCCTAAGTTAATCTGGCTCGGTCATGTTGCTCTACCTGTATCCATCGGAGATCGGAGAATAATATCAGTGACCACCTTAGATGCAGCACATAGCAAGTCGAGGACAGTGAGGTTGGGTGAAATGCTTACGTCACCTTCAGTTGTGGAAAGGCACTACAAAAGAACACTTCTACTTTTTTGCAGCGGATTCTTACAAAATCATGCACATCGTTCTGTACCTCCGAATAGAGGCCGCTGATTTCAGCGGCTAAACGGCCGTAGATGAGATTGCACAGTCTCGTCATTCATCAAAGAAACGTTTTACCATTGATATCGTAAAAAAAACGAGGAGTTACATCAGCAATAATTGCACTTTTCGATATATTTGGCAGGTGAACGTGATTATTAACGAACTTGACTAGCTAAGCCTTAAAGACTGGAAGCATCCTAGCTCATTTGGAAGAATTCTCACTGCTAAAACTAAGAATGCTTGCAGACAATTCAAAGAGGTTTTAACGTTTAAAAGTTGCTTAAACTTGTTAGTTGCATTAAATCAGAGCCGGTGACCAGTGTTATAAAACAAGTTCTCAGGCGTAATTACCGATAGGGAGACCGAATGTTTCAAAAGAATTTCCTCCATAGTATTCTGAATGACGTTTAGTATGCTATCAGCTGCAATCCCCAGGCAGCCCAGGAGAGAAACGTGTTTATCTTAGCATTTGCAGTAGGTTAATATTTGTAATCAATGAACAGATATACGAATGAAATACGGGGCCGCATACAGTAAAATTTCAATCTGATTCTAACGATTATAAAACTGGAAATAAACGAATACAGACTAACTGGTGCTCATTTGTGCTCTTGTTAAAGGAAAACCACCGTTAAACTACCAAAATGTGATCGATCATAGAAAGGCAAAATTCCATCGTTTCTTCAGCATGGCTCGATTAATATGCCGTGTAGCAAGATGTTGTCGGCGCGGCTGGAAATTATAGTCCACCTCGACTTAATTAAGGCTAAGAGGAAGATAGTAGAGATTGCTGACATTTTGTTTTTCTATTTCCGGTCATGCTGCATCGCTCTTTAGCCCTGTTTCTGGCACTGTTTTGATATAGCTTGGCATTAAATTCGACGAAAAAACAAAAAATGTCCAAAAACAATGAAAAATGTTTACCTTTCCCGTTTGACAAATTGTTGAGAGTTTACGTGTCCACTATAATGACATCCATGAGAAAAGTGCTCATGTGAAGCATAGAATAGGATAAACAAGAGTATGGCCTTTGACGCTAAACTTCGTTTTGTTTTATTTTATTGGAAACAAAATAAGCTATAAGTTGCGACATAATGAAGAACAAATCGCTAGATGTTACTATAAAAATAGATATAACAGCTTTCATAATAGCCTGTAAAAGCCGTAAATTAGCATTAGATGGCCAATACTTCTATCAGTATATAGGTGTATATATGACAGACTACACCACATCTCCTGAATAATGTGAACAAGCAAGACTTTAACAAAACAAGCATGGAAAAAATGCGTACAACGTACACTCCATAAGATGTTTTATATATATAATGCCCATTGACTTCGAATTGTACACTGTATATTTCTTATTAGGAAGAAAAAACACATTAATAACAAAGTGGATAATGACCATTTCTTTCGAGATAATTAAACTTCACTTTACTATCTGTCATTTATGTACATCCTGGGTTTTCATTTGATTATGTGGGTGGCAACTAGTCTGACTCGATATTACTTCTATTTCTTCTTTGGGCTGCTTGTAAGTTTATACGGTATGTGTCTGTGTTCATGTAGAGGACATTCTCGTTGTATTTAAGAATGTTGTCTGAGATCCGGTCATTCTTGTATTAATGGATTAAGAGTGAACAAACTATTCGCTGTGTTGGCTGTTAGGTATAAAAATTTTTTCCTGGTAGTCTCGTCTTTCAAATCGCCTTGTTCCTAAATTTTCTCCTGTCCCATAGGTAACAGCGCAGGGTGTGCGGATTGCAGTGTTGAATACACATATTGTTTTAAAACTTCTGTCGCTATTAACAATCGTTGTGATACCGTATGTGCAACTGCTTTTTCCACTTCGGTATGTTGTCAATCCGATCCAATGTTTGTTGTGTCTATATCATGTGTATACTATATACCTATGATATGATATGATAGTATATATAAAGAAAGGGCAATGTGTACATTGCCTTTCTTAAGTCAGGTTGCATCAACATGTTATGTAAGAAATTTTTTTTCTACGGATGAGCGTCATATTTTTTCAGCGAATACGGCTTTATTTCTTGACAAAATTTTAAATAATACTATTTTATGGCAAAAGAAATGCTTGACAAAGGAGGAAATTGTTCGATATAATAAAGTGAGCTATTGGATAGCTCTTGTGGCTAAGGTTATTATAAGAGACTTGAAAGAAGTTAGGCTACAGTTGGAAAATTCATTAACGCTTTTGTATAAAAACGGTGAAGTGAAAACAAATGCCATTACGTTTTACAGTCAACGGATTATCTGGTTCTGCTAACTTGTTAAAGCATTAACTATTCGCCAAAAGCGATTATTGGTACAATCATTAGGCTGTAGAGGTAGATAAATAACAATAACCACTTAGATACACGTACTGACGCGTTTCGAACTTCCATGATCATTATCCGAGTACGACGGCAAACTGACTAGCGAAGATCAAACCGCAATGCATATGTATGGAAAGAAAAATTAGATCTACGCTAGTCAGTTTGCGATCGTACTCTGATGATCATCATGGAAGTTCGAAACGCGTCAGTACGTGTAACTGATTGATTGGTGTTTATTTCTAGCTCGCAAATGTGATTTAAAGATTTGTTACCATGAACTGCGGAATCAATGGCTGCGTATTTTGTTTAATCACTTAGATAGATTAGCCTCTAGTTTTATCATCACATTTCTTTTAAATTTCACTCTTTCAACGGAGCTTACATCTGATGAAGCATTATTTACGTGTTCACTGGAGGTATGTCGACTAGAAAATAGGCCGCGATGCGCTGATTCTCTTGATGCAGAACGATCTCTTGAAAGAACACCGTCTCGTTTATTTCGACCTCTCTCTCTGGAAGGCCGCTTCTCGTACTGTTGTCTGACACGATTGAAAAGACTCATAAGAAAAGCTGTTAATCGTACTACCCCAATGACTGCACGGCCCTCCGTATCATAGTCAGCTATTCCTGTGGTCACACCATCATTAAGTTTTTGCGACTGACACTGGGCTGAATTTGGAGCGTTAGTACTATTGCTAAACAGTTGAATGTCAGATAAGTTGTGCTCAGTGTAAACTTCATTCAGCAACGTAAAGTCAATCAGATCCACTTAAGAGCATAAAAACGATAAGAAAAATAAATCCATTTCAATTAATAAAATGAGCGCTATATGTATTATTCATATATTCACGTTAAATACGATTTGCTGAAAAATAAATAAAACCAGATAAAAGAATTTCACGACTGATTAAGATAAGGGCATTTATAAATAGAATATAAACGAAAAATATAAATTTTTAAAAATCATTGATAGCGCTGGTGGTGGCAGCAATGCTCTAAATATGGTTTACGAAAATAAAGTAAACACCAATTCCATTGCATTTAACCAGTCGTTCAACGGCATAGCAAAATTACCGTCAGTTCAGGTATTGACGTACTGGATCCATTGTATAATGGTTAGTATTCGGTACTTTGAATCCAACGATACGAGTTCAAATCTCCGTGGGAGCTTCATTATGCGTCAGTACGAATGACTGACAATAGTTTTAGTATGTTGTTCGACGAGTGGTTAAACAAAGTGGGATTGGTGATTAATTTAAGCCTACACACTTGATAAATGGAAGATTAAAAAATTGTACAAATTATATGTTATAAGCAATCGAAATATAATTAAGCTACGCATAAATTAATTTTAATTTACGTTTGAAATATCAAAAACTGTTAAACTTACCTTTAGGCTAAAATCATAGTCATTGATGTTGTGAAGTGCTTAAGCATATGGAAATTTGAACGCATAAATTATACAAATTACTTTTAATAATAATAATAATAATAATAATAGAAAAAATATTACATGGTCAAAGGAGTTGTTTGCATGAAGTTAGTTACACAAAAAAAACAACTCGTATACATTTCGAATTGCAATGGGGCGTTCGTATGCTATTAAAATTCTAATTAGCAGTAGGTCCACAAAAGAAAACGTCGTACGTTCAATACCCGAAGTTTTCAGATAATGAAGGAATAATAGATTAGTAATCAGAAAGCATCATGAGAACTGATTTGGTAATTGGGAAAGAAAAAATTCCCTTACATTAATTTATAAATATGCCAGATCTAGGCTCAAGAGAATAAAGGCCGAGCATTAAAAATCAACAATTTTCCAATAATAAAGAAGCCATAGGAAAGAGAAAGCATGGCAGGAGCAGATTTCCAAATTCAGTAAGAAAAAATTCCATGTCGTGATTTCTTAAAAATTAAAAAAGTGGGCTCAAGATAAAAATTGTACCACAATAAAATCAAGCCATTGCGTAATAGACAGATCGCTTCGTGAGTACTGCTTTCCTAACGGAGTAAGAGCAAAACTCTGCCGGTTCTTCTTAAAAATGAAAGAACTACGCTCAGACACGTAAAGGCTGCACAATCAATACCAGCTGTTTCTCGATAATGCAGGAACCATAGATTAGTAGACGGAAAGCATCGTGAGAGCTGCTTTCCGATACGAATAAGAGAAAACTCTACGCGGTTATTTCTTAAAAAATGAAAAAATTGGCTCAAAAAGGAAAAGATCGCATAATCAATACCAGTTGTTTCTCGATAATGCAGGAACCATAGATTAGTAGACGAAAAGCATCGTGAGAGCTGCTTTCCAAAATAAGTAAAAGAAAACTCTACGCGGATATTCCTTAAAACTGAAAGGAGTAGGCTCAAAAACTAAAAGGTCGCACAAACGATACCAGCTGTTTCTCGATAATAAAGGAACCATAGATCAGTAGACAGAAAGCATCGTATGAGCTGCTTTCTGATATGGGTAAGAGAAAACTTTATGCTGTTATTTATTAAAAATGAATGTAGTAGACTCGAAAGTAAAAAACCGTACACTAAAACCCAGGTATTTTTCACGAATGAAGAAAACATATCTTAGTAGACGCAAAGCACAACAAGCGGTGCGTACTGGAGTGAATTTTAATAAACCCATTTATCTTATAGTTTTCTTTTGATTTACATTTCTTCTACCAGCATCCAAGAACAGCAAATTATAAGAATCGATGGTTTTGGAAGATAATATTTTTTGTGATAATAAGGCTGACATATGTATATATTACATGACATGCATATATTACACGGTTGTCTTATTTTACATAAGTATTAAGATCAACATTCGGTACAGTATGATCAGAATAATTTTATATATATATATATATATATATATATATATATATATATGTACAAACAAAAATTTGCATAAAAGAGACGATAAAATTTATCAACATGGTTGCTTCGTTCTTTTTCGTCGCACATCAGTAGTGTCTAGAATAGCTACGACCAGAATATGTTTTACGGCACATTCGGATTATAGTATTTTAACTCGTCCACAACTCCACCAAAGCTGGGCAATTAGTGCAACTTCAGTTTATGAAAACATGTTTAAAGCCAGTCTTTCTTTAATGTGGCATCTATTCGATATCTCAGTCGGCAAGAATCACCAACTTGCCATGCAACCTGATGAAGTGTTCTTGCATTGGTCTGTAATGGCGGAATCTAATTAAATATTCGTTGTCAGTGGAAATTTAACTGGGCAAAAGATTAAAAATGCGGTTCATCAAATAGACTGAACTTCTCCATACTGAACGATATTTGTTACTCGAGTAACCATGGTTAGGATTTGAACCAGGTTGCATCCGACTTCAATTAATATAACTTGTCTATCACGTCATTGATACAGTATATTGCACACAATTATCCGCTGTAAACAAAGAAGAGTTTCTTCGTCATTTTATCTTTGGGTTTCATACAGGTTCAAATCATTAACTGTGCAGGTGGTGATAAAAACCAATTCAATAAATGATGGACGCGAATTGGTACTAAACACCAATCCCATTATTTAAATAGTCGCATAACCTGGGAAAACGTGTGTCAGATTATCTGACGGGCGCGTTTCAATATTCCTTGGTAATCATCATGGCAGGTCGGAAATATGACCCCAAGAAACCAGACCGCAAAGGACATAACAAACGTTCGAAAATGCTGATATTCGACTCTTATGTTTCGCAGTCTGCAACGTCAGCTGTCCATTCCACGATAATCAGTTATTGGTTGTTGGATGTTGGACAAAGCGACCGAAACCTGTCCTTACGAATAACTGCCAGTAATAGTGCTTTGTTTTGACTAAACTATAAATGTGGTGTGTTTTTGGACTAATGTAACTGAATTTAAATAAGTGCGAATTTATGTTTATATATATAGTTCATTTGGCGATAAAATTTAGAAACTTTTACGTGCGTACATTTGTGTACATATTAATAACTGACTTTCAAGCCTGTCTAAAATTACTCGACTTGCAGATAATGTCTAAATTAAACAAAATTAAGTACAGCTCAAAATATATAACGGATTCAGAAAGAATGTCAGTATAGGCGCTTAATATATATTATTTTGTTAATAAAATATCTTCTGACTAAATGGTAATAAAACTTTATTTGTAAAATTTATTGATTACATTTACGTTTGGTTATTAAGTATGAGATAAAATTTCATTAGTGTTTCCAGTAACAGTTGATAAGGAATGGCATAAATTTGAACATACAACTGATAAAAACGAAATAAACCTGCTATAAGATGACGTTAGCGTGTCAGTCTTCAAATATCACACAGAGAAGCAAACCTCAAATAGGATATTCTGTCTGTTTCAAATGTTAAAAAAATAGTTTTAGTTTCATTTTGTAAGCAATTTTGCAAAAATCTAAATGAATAGCTCGTCAAGCACTCTAACATGCAGAACGCAGCATTTGTTCTAATTTACCATTTTAAAAATTAAAAAGTAACGTTTTTTCGTCATTTGCATTATATTATGGCAACCGTAACGAACGAAAATTTTTTATTTAATCAAAATGAAATGGCAAAAAATATGTTACCGCTATATATGCTCTGATTAAATGCTATTCTGAATTTACTCTCAGTCAAAGTTGCGAACTTGATATAAACACCTGACCCATTATGTACATACATTTGCTATCACAAACAAAGTATTGTTTAGCGTGGAAGAGGCAATTCATCCAGTATTGATTAAAAGTAACTGTTATCACAGCCCGCGCAGCCAATGTTCGTTTAACTATTCTGAATTTGACATTTTCATTATTAACGATATATAGATATTGCGTGTGCTGTACATCGTTTCAGAAAACATTGTATTCCTCCAACTAAGCCTGATAAATCAAATAAATTTTAAAGAAAAGAACTATTAGGCTATAAAAAGTACTTTAGTGATGAGTATAGATTTATTATCGATTTGCTTACAATGTATGCTAAATCGCCTAAGTTAAGTAGCATTTTAAAATGTACGCCTAGATTGTATACGCGATCCACTACTCAGAGAAAGGCAAAATGTGAGACAGAAGTTCTAAAACTGGTCTGTTAAAAAGAATACTTTTACAAATACTAAAACTACTAAAACGACTACTACTACTAATACTACTACTACTACTACTACTACTTTTGCTATTACTAACAGTACATCAATTACAACTACAACAACATCTACTACTATTATCACCACTACTACTAATATTATTACTACTACTACTACTACCACTACTACTACTACTACTACTACTACTACTACTACTACTATTACGAGTACCGCTACGACTACCACTAATACTACTACTAAAAATATTACTACTACCACTACTACTATTACATAAACTACTAATAAAAATTCTACTAATGCTGTTGATAATAATACTACTACTATTAATAATTCCACCACTTTAACTACTACTACTACAACTTCCACTATGACTATATTATTGTTACTACTACTGCTAGTACTACTAGTAATTCTACTACTACACCTAGCACTATTACTAATAGTACCTATTCCACTACTACTACTAATAACAATACTTCTAAGACTACTAATATTACCACAATTACAAATTATTCTACTAATACTATTAACAATACTTCTAAGACTACTAATATTACCACTATTACTAATTATTCTACTAATACTAATACTACTACTACTACTACTACTACTATTACTACTAATACTAAAATCACTACTACTCCTACTACTACTATTACTACTACTAAAACTAATACTAAAACCACTACTAATACTACTCCTACTACTACTACTAATATTACTATTACTACTACTACTATTATTACTACTAATACGAAAACCACCACTACTACTACTGCAACTACTACTAATAATAATAATAATAACAATAATAATAATAATAATAATAATAATAATAATAATAATAATAAATATAATAATAGACTTTCAATGACCAAGCCAACTTAATTCTATTACTTCTACGCAAAACTAAATATAAAATTTTAAATGGAAAATCCATAAAATACTGCAAATACAGAAAGTAGTAAAATCTAGGTCAAGTTGCAGATAATTCTAGCTGAAAATATGTTTTAAGTGAATAATTGCCCTTTAAAGTGCGTAAACATTTGTATGAATTTGTTACCTCAAGAAATAAGCACGTTTATTTGAAATTCAGGAACAAGAGTAAGAGGCAGTTGCATGAATTTGGATACATATAACGAATCTTAAAAAAACATTAATATTCTATTGGAACTCGACCTTTTTAAAATTCATAGTAACGTTTTAATGTGCAGTGATAGAGTGAAAGCATTTATATAATTAAACGAACATTGGTTGCGCGGGTGGTGATAACAATTATTATTATCAAGGTTGCGGTCTTGATATAAACACCTGACCCATTAATTATTATATATGCCAGTATAAACTAAGCATTTTTCTACACTATACAATTCTTAGTTTATACTGGCATATGTAAGTAATTAATGGGTCAGGTTTTTTTATATCAAGAACGCAACCTTGATAATAATAAGAGTGAAAGCATGCTAGACTTAACATACATTCTCATGTTTTAACTATGTATCTAATAATAAGTATGTTTAAATATTTTCCCAATAGAAGCAAACATTAATTTGAAACGGAAAGAAAGTGTGACGCACAATTCTTTGCGTGTAGCACATTCAATTCAAGCCGAAAAATTATTTTTCTATAAATTTGTTATTTTGGAGATACTTGGGCAGAAAATAAAACAGCAATATTCGTTCTATCTGGAAAGAGTTAGTTTCATTTTGGCTCTATGAAACGCCATTACGAATTATATTTTCTTGACTGAGAAGAACGAAGGCAACGTATTATGTATTGCGGCATAGCAACAAGCTTTCTAATACAGGACCGGAAGTATAAGCTTCAGGCCTGACCTTGCATATTTGCTTGTTCAGTTGAACAGTAGTAAGGTGCATTCAACTAAACGAATGCGTACACGAGACTACACTCTTTTCCGGTTCAAATTTAACATATACTTTCGGTCCAATTTGGAGTATGCATTGAAGTCGCGCTGTCGACGATATCATTTCAAGTATATTCTGAACGTTCCTTTATAACTATAATAATGAACATCGTCATTAACAACACCAATACTTCAGCTGTTAAGAATTGATTCTCTACTACCGCACTACAATCAAGGATATTCTTGAAAAATAAGAAACGCCAAGTCGCTCATTACTAATGATGAGTCGCCAGTAACCACGAAACGAATGTGCATGAGATTATACTTTCCGTTCATGCTGCCTTGGGTTTATCCTTCTGGTCACAACTGAACTAATTTGTTACTAGGTTCGCAACACCTAATACATACTTGCATTACTACTGTGGTTTGTTCTAGTACACATGAGTGGAAGATATTTGACCGTTTTACATGCTTATGCTGGCATATACTTCTAGTCCAATCGTAACTGCTGTGTTACTAGGTGTCTAATACCTAATCTAGAATTCGTGAAAAGAAGTTTCTTAAACACTCGCAAGCTTACAACTTACTCCATGAAGATAATAAGTGATAATTAACACTTTAAGCGTTTGCTTGCACGTCTAAACTAACCAAACTTTTTACTGATAACCATTTTCGAATGATCGATTAACGAATTGCAGAGGGTGATATCAAGGAAGCCACGCGAAATTTACGGAATATAACAAACATAGTCTTGAAAAAATTAAATTTTATTTTCTAATCCGATTAGTGAATTCTATGAATAAATTGATAGACAAAACGTGATATGTCTATACATCCTTAATAATGTCCACTTCTTCTGGATATTACACATTATATATTTTAATTATAATGTTATATATATATTATATATATATATATATATATATATATATATATATATATATATATATATATATATATATATATAATTAGGAAGAAGAACACATTAATAACAAA